>CACRXP010000087.1:1112373-1125937 GCA_902702965.1 Spirometra erinaceieuropaei | reverse complement strand
TGTGGTGGAACGCCAAGGTGAGGATCCGTCCGAGCCATCCACCTGCGGCCTCCCTCGTCTCCGGTCTTCTTGACTCAGTCTTGACACCGGGCTCGGGCGAGGGTGGAGGAGAGAGTGTAGGTAGATGCAGCGCAAGTCTACCGGCACTATAAACCCCTGCGCAAGTCACCGTCCCTGCTCACACCGCTGCTGCAGCTGTGGGGCACACGGTGGACATCGTCGAAATCGACGGTCGAACTGTCGTGTGTGTGTGTGTGTTTGAAGTGGTGGACTGAGGGGCTGAGAGTCTGGCTGCAACAGCTCCTTTTTAACGAGACCTCCGGCACTCTCATGCACATGTACGTATATAGGTATTGCCTCTCAGTCGATGATTAATTGATTGCCCAGCCTTGAAGTGTGATGGCCCAGACAAATGCAGGACTGCGTCTCACCCTTTGTCTTTCTGTTCCGTTGTGGTGTTAGTTAAAATCCTGGTCAAGTGTTTGTTGTGGACCAGGGGATATGGTGGTACGCCTAGATGCGGGTTTTGCCGCGCCAGCCACCTGCGACCTCATACATCTCGGGTTTTTTTGGCCTGACAGCGGACTCAGGTGTGGGGGGAAAGTGTGCGGGAGATGCAGTGCAAGTCTACTATTACTATAAACTAATTCACATACAAGTCAACGTGCCTGTTTTCACGTTGCTGTGGAGCACACGGTGGACATCACCGCCAACAACGATCGACCTGTCATAGGTTCGGGAGTACTGGTACACAGAAGGCAAGTTAGTGTGACATTGGACAGAATAGCATTGCCGACAAAGGCCGGTGGGACTGAGATGGCCATTTCTGAATTATTAGTCATCGTCAGCAAGCTATGTCGAACCCCAGAGGTGTGCGACTCCTGGGATTCGGTCCTGAGACCTGTCGGTTAGAAGTTAAACACCCAAACCACTTAGACACGGACTCGCTGTCCTGTCGGTTATGATCGGGCATATACCATAGTAGAGGGCCGCTCACCGAACGCGTTACATTAAATAGACTGTTCCCCCTCACATCAGACCGCACAAAGCCATCTTCAGAGAAAACCGGGTTGTGAATGTGCAAACCGACTTTGCACTTGCATATTTGAATTTATAGGGACATCGAAAACCAACTTAGGAATGCTATGCTGTTTAAGTGGTCAATTCTCACCGAAGGAGATTATTTGAGACCACTGGGAAGACGTGCATTCAAGCGCCAACACCCTGGCGTGTCTGACAATGCTTAGTTTATGCTGCAGGATAATTAGTAGTGCAACTCAACTTAAGTAGCCCTTCTTAATAGAAAACGCACCTTAAACTTTAGATAAGTATCTCATGAGATCGGTAGCCGTATGTGTGGACGCACAAGTTTCGCGCATGTTCTTTTCCCCAAAGAACCCGACCTATCTTCTAATAAATATATATAACGGATGGTTATATAGGTACAAGCTAAAAGCCCATGGCCCATCCTATCAACGCGGCTAACTGTTTGACAGGAATTGAGAAAGGATCAATGATTTTGATCATGCCAGTGAACATCACAAGGGATTTCATTACATCCATTAAGTAGATACTCACAAAAGTCCCTCCGGTTCTTCTTATAAGTAATATTATTAGTTATGTCAGGAGTCCAATTTGCAATAGGATTTTCAGCGCGCCTGTAAAGGCTGTCTGAACAACCAAAAGGTCACTTCCCAGTCTAGTACCACTAGGGTCTATGGCAGACGCAATGTTCTTCCAAGTATATGCTAACGAGCTGGCCGTGGTAGTTCTAAGAAACCGTCACCTGTTCGTAAAAAGTACAATCACATTTGTCCCGACATACAATTGCACTATCATAGAAGTCGGCGATGCTGATTTACTAAAATGAAACGTAAGAAGTCTGGCAATAAATCAGCACGCACTTCAGTATGAAAATTCTACCCTCACGGACAATGATGTCCAGCATGTGCCTTACAATATGGTGGACACACTGGCCGGGGATTTGTGCGCACTGTCTCTGGCCTTACCCAAATTGCTCTGTGATAAGACAGAGCTTGGACGGCCGGAGGAGTGGCTGATAAGACTAACCGGTCCGTCTACATGTGCCAAAAACTAGCCAGGTTTTTTTACAGAAACCAAGAGGGGTACTTTGGATTCCATCTGGCTGGGACCACCATAGAGGTCACGTTAGGGAGCCATTGCAGCCTAACTCTCCATCCAGAGAGAACAAAATTATTCTGTACTTTGGCGACCTTTCAAGTAAGGACTTTTAGCGTTTTGTAGCAATTTAAATACGAGACATATTGTTTTTGATGAAGAGATGCGCTAAGATTTCGTGCGGACAAGTCTCCAGAGTCAACTTTGTTCGCTCCTCCATCTCCCAAGCATTCATCCACTACCCGAGTCGGCCAGCCCTCTGGTGCAGGCACCGGGCGCGTTGGCTGCCACAATTAGTTGCCAACAGAAGCAAGCAGATAATAGTCCGATTTCTGCATGGGTGTCTCTACAGTAGGACTTGTCTACTTGCTTCTCTTAGTAACTCATTTGGGCGCAAGGCGCTTCGACCAGTCAGACTCTGGGAAACCTTCGTCACTCGAGCGACCTCTTTGAGTGTGCGGATTCGGTTTTTGCACAAGCGTCTCGTCCCTCTAAGAGCCTAAATTGTTTGTTTACGCCTATCGCGTACGACTAAGTGATAAAGTCATTCTTCATGGTATACCAGGGATTATCCTTACTAATTGCTTAATAGATGCATTTTCTGCGCAGGTGGTGTGTGATGTGGGGGTGGGGTTTTATTTTTTGGTCTGATGATGCGTTGGCTGGAGGGAAGGGGAGCGTGGTTGGCTTGTGCGGTTTGCACTGCTGTGTTTTGCTTGAGGTTTTCATATAGGCACGTAAGGCCGAGTAGACTGAATGCCCGTAGGCCTTGTGTGCTGTTAAGGCGAGTGCGTCGAGCGTATTTTGATGCCCCTAGCAATGGTTAGTCACTATCAGCTAGATGTGTTTACAAGTGACCAACGAGCTGATACGTGAGATGAAGGTGCGATCGCAATAGCGATAGTTTCAAACAGTGTTCTCATTCCTAGTCTGGGGGTTGGGGTGTGGCTGTAGTGGCGATGGTGGGGAGGGGGTGTGGCACATAGCAGGGCGTTGATAGTGTTCTGGTCGGTGGAGGAGTGGTTCTCATCTTCGCCATCGGCATCTGCGGGGGAGGGCTTGCTGTATCGACGATTACAGTTGGAGTTGGCGTCGTTGTATTGGGATCTTACTTGCCCGATGTGTAACTGCCAACATTGTGGTGGCTGCAGTTGTAAGGATTGAAACGAAAGCGGTTCCGGAGACCGAAGGTAAGAACACCGAGTTGGCAGTGCATTGGGGTCGCAGATTGCCAAGGAGGCCGGTCTGTGCATTGAATTTCGACCAACATCGGGAAGAGGACGAAAGGTGCAGACTGTTGGTCCGCAAGATTTGAAGCTTGCGAACAACTCTCTTAGCTTCGGCTGTGACGATCCAGATGGTTGCGTAAATTGCTGCCCCACTTTTCACTCCTCTTCCCCAGACTTGTCGATCCTGAGCTGGGTACTTCCGGGACTTTAGGTTGGTCTATGAATTCATGAGGGAAATTTCCAGAGTGCACCTGCAATGTCGTTTCTGTCCCCCCTAACAACGAGCACCCGTGGCACCGTTGACGCAGACCTGTCACATGGGTAGGCACTGGCCGCCCTTCCCAAGACGCCGCTTATCACAGTTGTATCGGTCTCGGCCGGCACCTAAAACAGGCCACGTGGTAGATACGCTGGATCAACGGGGAGCTATATAGGAATCGGGGATGCTTTATCCAGCATGGACGCCCATGGTATATGTCAACATTGACAGTACGGTGACCAGCCCAGTTACTGGCTCACGCCGTACCAATTAAGGTCCGTGTTTCTCCACACTTTTGTTGTGCTATAAAGTTGAGGTCAGAGTGCATTGTGGACCAGTGGTGCGGTGGCACGCCTAGGCGCCAACCACCTGCGCCCTATGCGTCTTCCGTCTTCTTGACTCTGTCTTGACATCGAATCCTGGTGGAGGAGAAGAGAGCGCAGTAGATTCAGCGCAAGTTTGTTATCATTATAAGCTAATTCACGTGTAAGTCACTTTCCCTGCTCTTACCCTGCTGTAGGACACACAGCGGACACCGTCGGCAACGACGGTCAAACTGTCATCTTCCTCGGCATGTCGGGGATGCCGAGGATTTCATTCCGTCTCTGGCAGTCCACGTCTGGGATTCTACCATGCTACCTGAGGTTCTGAGGTTCTCTGGAGGCAGCTGAAATGCAGGTGGTCGTGTCTCATGACTTGGTTCTCGCACGCCGTTCAGGTTTCTTTCCCTACAGCGGTGTTATCAGAATAGAAAAATTCTTAGTTCCGAATTGGGTTGGGGTCCTCAGCGGTTTCAATCTGAGTCCTCCAGCCAGCCAAATACCAGTATACCACTTGACATTTGTTTCTGTTGTGCTTCCGAGGGATGCGAGTTCTTCACTGATGAAAACGTAGTTCCATTGACGCTGACCAGAATTTTTGTTTAATCCGCCTAGGGCACCCGTTGATGCCTGGCCACCGTCTTCATCGTGCTGTTGGTCTTTCCGAATTTGGAGCAACGGGAAACAAAAAGTCAACACTCAGCTGCATGTTGTCTGCCATTATAGTGTTTAACACATAGTTATCTGCAAAAAATAGGTCATAGGCGTTAGCCTTAAATACCATTTAAGATGGTCTCAGACGACGCGTGTTGGTTAGATATCCGTTGATTCGGTAATTGATGTAGATTTCCTGTCCTCTCCATGGCATGGCGCAGAACACGAGACTGAATAGCGTGTGGGTGTAGTAAGCAGTCTTGCCTCACCCCACGTTTCACCATGAATTCTATAGAATTTGCCTTGTTATCTGTGACATGATCAATGACCCCACCGTGCAATTGGAGCGAATCCAAGCATGATTCCCTGGAGTCTGTTGGAATTCACTGTGGCCAAGGCCTTAACCAATATGACGAAAGTGCGCAAAGCTTGGTTCTCGGTTTCGGCAGACGATCTAGTTGGGCGTAGTGATCAAATTTCGGGGGCCTGAAGATGGCGTTGTCAGGGACTTTGAATGGTTCGCTGAGGATACCTCTAGAATGCTAGGCCCATTAATTCGGAATCTGCAATTTCTCATTGAGAAGTGTCGTTCCGTCGGAGCTGATCAGTGGCACGCTGCTTTTGTGCAGATGATGGTAGACCGTATAATCCGTCATGGTTGCGCTTCGCGCAGCTTTGAATTTCCTCAGCCCTGCAATCAGTCAAAACATCCATCCTTTCCCGCAGTTGTTGTTTACCCAGGCGTGGGCAGAGGAAGAAGGCGGTTAATGCTGGTTTTGCGTAGTCGATGCTTCTTGACGAGCAGATTGCAGATTTCTTCGTAGGTGTCTTCGAACCATTTTAGGCAACAAGACCAAGCATGGCTATCCATGGCTGTGGTTTGTGTGACGCGATGCGGTCGGTCGTGCTGTCCTCCGGAATCCACATTTGCTCCAACATGGTGAGTCAATCCACTGTAGAAATCTAGGCAGCCATAAAGACATAAAAGAGAAATGTATATAATTTGCCTGGCAATAACTTGACATATGGTCGTCTCTAAAACAGTCCTCGTACGCCGTACTGTTATAGCGATGACCACGTAAGGAAACATATAACAGATGGCCAAGGTAGACGTGCAAGTTACGTCAATTATACCGCCAACTTAACGTAACTAGTAAGACGGCAAGTAAACCCAAATTTTGTGGCAAATTACCAACAGTCACTGCTGATATGAACGTAAAACCGAACTAAAACCCGTGATGGCAAAGCAATGTGTTAAACTCGGTTGAATAGAGCATGCGAGTCGATGAAGCGTAAAATTACCCTTCAACTGAACGCTATGGTAATTCCGAAACCTAAATACTGATGGTAAATTTGTCAATAAACCTAGGGTCTTAACATAACTCGAACTATTAACCTAACATAAGCCGTAAACACAAGCCTTAACCTTGCCGTAATCCTAGTCTTAACACAAAATTACAAACATAAGCAATAAAATATAACCGTTACCGGAGACCTAAATCAAATGAAAACCCAAACACTAAACACCATAACAATAGAAACCAATAATACCCAAAACGCTAGTTCTAACCTTTAATCATAGACGGTAAATCCAAAAACACAAACCCAGCCCCTAAACTCCAGTCGTAAATCTTAAACCTGAACCCTAGCCATAAACCCTAACTGCTAACCCAAGCGCTAAACCTTATTCCGTAGCCCTGACCTTCATGGCTAAACGCTAACTCTAACCCCTTAGCGCCGTATTAAGGCACTCAACCCTGATCCCACCCCGAACATAAACCCAGACTCCGAACCTTAACCATGAAACCTGTCCATAAACTCGAACCCCTTACCTTATCCCGTAAACCTATCCCCAATGCTAAAACCCAAACGTCAACCCAAATGCTAAGTTTAAACACTAGAACCCAGCCATAGCCCTAAACCTTATCCACAAACCCTAACACAATCCAAGGCCTTCTAATCCTTAACCCAAACATTAACCCTTAATGAAGGCGAAATGTCGGCTTCCAGGGGTATGAAAAAGTGAAGAAAAAGAGGTTACAAGCACCGGAGAGACTTATGAACAAACCAAGGAAACTCCAATGGCCTCATCGGTTTCCGGTTTCGTGGCAGAACTGATCCTACAGGAGTTAGAAAAGATTGCCTTCATTCAATATGAACCGGTATTTTGGCGCCTTTACGTAGACGACACGTTTGTCATCGTAAAAAAAGACATGATGCAACATTTGTACGACCTGCTGAATGCAGTCTTCCCTGATATAAAATTCACGAGGAAAGCAGAACAGGAACAGCAGCCGCCCTTCCTGGATTGCTTTTCAAACGAAACCTTAACGATGAACTTGAAACGACAGTTTATAGGAAGACAACGAACACCACACAGCTTCTCAGTTTTCACAGCAAGCATCCAGTGGCTCACAAACGAAACTGTGTGAAGACGCTCTTCAAACGGATCCAAACGCAGTGCAGCAAATCGGAGGACAGAGCACGTGAGACCCGCTATCTACGCGACCAGTTTGTGGCTATCGGAGGGCTTTCGTAATTTGCTGCATACACGGTCGCCCCCATCGAGGACTCAATTAACACCACAACCGACAATACGGAATTCTCTGTCATACATAAAGGGCGTTTCAGAAGCGACCGAGCGCAGTGCTGTGGGGCTAGGTGTTAAAATTGCACACCGCACCAAAGCCATCATGCGCAGCAGGGTCATGAAATCGCAAGACCAGTTAAAGCCTGCAGAGTAATCTGGGGTGTTGTATCGCGTCCCGTGACAAAACTGTCTTTGGAACTACACAGACCAGAGTGGACGCATACTCGGATGACGCATACACGAACACAAGCTGGATCTGCGACGAGGTGACGCATTATCATAATTGGCCATCTACACCTACGAAATGGGTCACGAGTTTAACTTCGCAGCCACCAAAATAGACGCCAACGCCGGAAGCAAGACGGGCCGAGAATAGATTGAAGCCTGGATCTTGGATGAAAACTCAGTCAGTCGATTTATCGATCTGGCACCGGCGAATAAAGCCCTGCGCAGTCATCTCCAGGCTTGCGCCGCCAGTCGACGATTAGCCTACATGTGCTATAACTGTTGTTTCTTCTGTTGCTGCCACTATCTCTGACGATGGACTCCCGCACGAGTCCGAAGGCTCAGGACAATAAAAAACGTTTCGGTCTTCGAAGCCTCTTCTTCCCTAACCTCTTATCTAAGCCAAAACCCTAAGCTCTAGCTTCTGAATCTTAACCCTAGCAAAACCCTGACCCTGACCCTTAACCCAAACCCTAACCAAACGTCTTACTTATTCCAAGCCATAACCTCTAACACGAAACTCTAACTCCGGATCGTGACCTCAGTCTCCTATAAGAAACCCTAATAAGTAACCCTTACCTAATAACCCCCAGCCATAAATACTTACGGCCATCCCCAACCGCTTAAGCCTAAACCTTACCGTAAATTGCAACCACAACCTTAAACCGTGACCCTAAAGACTATAAAACAATCTGAAGGTCACGTATAAAGCGGATTGCAGGTCCACAGTCATTGACTTAGCGCAAATGTCTAGGCTAACCACCTCCCCTCCCAGTCAACCCTCATTATCAAAACCAAACGAAAAACCTGCAGACCAGTATAAGAATGATTTTTTTCCCATGGATGACACGCCTAATTATGAAGTACCAGCAACAACGCGGAAAAGAAACGGCATAGTACGACTGCGTTGCCAGACACCACAGTCCTCTTTTCTTAGTCCATATTCATCTTTTTCAACTATCTCTGATAAACCAGACAGACCACACAAATGATTGAGGTGACAAGATTTAAGCAGCTGATGCTTTGATGACAGTCGATTCTATATTCAACCGAAATCAACATTCTACGACGCCAATGATGGGCAAATTAATCCGGACTCCGAAACTAATTAACAAGAAAAAATAATCACTGCACTAAATGGACTGTTTTTTTTTTCACATTTTGCTACTTTTATGTCTTTGAAGACAGATTCTTTACTTAAAATTCTCCCAGCCTGTGCACTCCTGGCCAAGCAGGGGTCCATAGCAAGTACGCCAATGTAAAGCCGGAATATATGTCTATTTTAAGAAGTGCTATAATAAAACTATTCTATAGAATCGATAATCTTCTCTGCTTGACATTCTCATTCAGACAATATCCCAGGTAAACCTTGTTTTCTGTAAAAAGCCTGGCAGGTTGTGTGAGGATCGGGTGGCGTGGCACGCGTAGGCCGGCTCGTGGGCCCTACCAGTAACTGCGATCTAGTTCATCTCCGGTCGTCCTGACACTTTATGTTAGCGGTTAATGTAGATAAGGCAGTGGATGGTGTGGCAGATGATGCGCAAGTCCGTTATTGCTATGGCGTAATTCACGCGAAAATCAGCGTTGCCGTGTCCAGTATGTTTTGGGGAGACTGTGGAATTCGTTGTTCGTGACGTACGATCTAACAGCCTACTGTAGTTAAGAGTCCACAGGCCGGTATTTAAAACAAGAAGGCAATATTCTGTTAAGCGGTAGGTATCGAAGTTCACTTTTGCCCCTAACACGTCATCCAGGTCTCATTTCAAGATGAGAAACTGCAGCCGCATCTGCCAGTACTGCGAGTCGGGGGCCCTAAGTTTGCCCTCTCCAGTGTTCGTAGTTAGACGAAGGCGTTGGTTAGGTCAAGGCAGTGTCCCATGCAGATCTGTAGTACAAGGGGATTACTAGTCGTGCAGGCGCCGATTCCGTGACCACCAAACACTCTTTCGCAGACAGCACGTACTGTTACAACGCAGTCACCAAGAATAATTTGCTTGACTGCCTTTGACATAGTCGTTACGGGAGTCTGTGGGCTTTTGTAGCAATTGTTCCTTGGCCTGTCATAGATGGTATTTGGGGGGAAAGGTGGTAGACACTGACAACAGCGACGCATTTTGCCTAAATTGGGCAAGGCAGACATGACAGTTTTCCTACGATGTCTTTCAGGATGACAAAGAAGACGTCGGCATCACGCCACTCTGCCTTAACAAATCCCCTCCATAAAAAAGGTTTAGCCGGGACCCACCTTTTTCAGCTGACCATGCTCTGCGAGTCGGGTCCCACTACGGGCAGAGATCTCCCCCTCAGAGCAATTCAGATTCTACGCTATCATCACTGTCCAATTTACTGCGATTATCCTGGACATTCTCAAAAAAGAAAGACTATTCCGGGCTGCTTGGATGAGCAGCCTGTGAAGTGGGTTTATGAGGACGGGAACAGAGTTTTTTGTTTGTTGTAGAGCTCCGATTGCCTGTTTTGCGCCCATAAGGCACTGATAGCTTGCAGATGACGTAATTATTCAACATTTTTACGGAAAACACATTTAGATCTCTTCTCTCACAAAGGGTGAGTTAGGGCTGCTGTAACGGCCGAAGACGTCGAGGATAGTAAACGCAAGGGAACGAAGCATGAAAAATAAACCCAGGCTAAGTCCGACCTGAATATAGCTGTTTACATGTCGCGATACTCATCCACGCGGAGGAAGAAGAAGGGGTAGGTGAGGTGTAATCGGGGCAAAATCAAACTGGAAATATGAAATAATTGTTAGACGCACAACAGAATGATCTGCAACAGAGCTAACCTGTGTGGATGATGAGGTGACACTGAAGTACGTGCTAAGTAACCAGTGGAGAACGCAGCGCTATGGGCAACCTTGGGGAGGACCGAAGGAGCTGCCGACATAGAGAGAGCGAGGGAGGCAAGCGTAACGAGCATCGGGGAAGGGAGTCGGCAGTCTAGAGAAGGAAGGGTACCGGCCATCCTTACCGACAAGAAGTTACATAATCACCATCCCAGCTCTGCGCGAGAAGTGCCACATAATTCAGAGAACTCTGAACAGTCTTTGGGCGTTACATTGCGGCTAAATAGGGTCGGATCGCAAAGTAGGTCGGCTCAGTTGTGTAGTCTGAAAACGACGTAAAAAGCCTGCAAGAGCGCTTTTACTATCGCTCATGGGGGAAATAAAAATAAATAATGTGGTCCACATACAAACGCACAAAACCACGTACCGCACTCTTCCATCTGACCCAGATGATAAACGGGGTGTGGCCGCCTGTTCGAGCCAATCTTCAAGAAACCATGTGCACAAGGCATATTCAGCGACCCATCGCCCCTGCACCGTATACTCCATGACACGACACTCATGCTCCCTGTCCCAAAAAGATTGATCGACGGTCACAACCGGCGATGTTTAATGTGAGCCCACAGCAAGGCCAAGCAGACACTGTGACTTGCTCGTGATAAAGTTATAAGTGAAAGTTGGCTTGTGTCGCATCTACCGCATTCACTCCTCCTCCCCTAACTCAGCTCGAGGTCAAGGTATAATAGAAAATACTGGGGACAGGACAGATTTTAGTTCGTTGTTACGGCCAGAGCCGAACCTAGGCGTACCACCACACACCCTAATCAACCAAAAACACGAACAGAATTTTAATCAACAACAGCTCATGAAGGAGTCGGAAAGGCAAAAATTAACTATGCACGTTACCCATATACGTAGCGAAAGCGCGGGCGCATTTATCGACAGGGAAGTAAGTACTAGAAAACCACCAGCGCACGCCAAGCTGCGAGGGTCATGGTTTGCTGATAATGGCATTGTACCTGTTCCAATATACTGCTATCAACACAGACTTAGACCTCGAATGAAATCTTACATATGTGCAGCAAGACTTTTGCTTCTCCCGTGGAATACCTGTTGACTTTTCCTACGCTTCCAGTTGCTCTTTTGCAAACATGCGTGTTTTATCGATCCTCATGTTACTGCTTACTCCCTAAATTTTTTTTAGAAGAGGCTGTTAGTGTTTTCACTTAACATACGCGTAACGCGCCCTTTATGTTGTTTTCCGTGGTTAAAGAATGTAACTTGTTGATTTGTTGGGATCGATGTGTCGCTTTTCGAAAGTGCACCAAAACTTAGCCTAGTTAAGGTACTTTGACAGCTAATTGAACAAAGGTGCACTTGCGTTCTGGTGTTCGCTATTTCGAACTCTGGCTCGTTAATATCTAATCCTCAGCTCCGCCGTTTGAGCGTTGTGACCATGAGTGACTGAACTTCGAACCCTTCTCTAGATCTCTGACCTAAGGTTTTCCGCGGCCAGTTTGAAAGCCCAGCCTGTGACTAGCGCGAGACTCTTGCGCATCTTAAGTAATGACTGGTGAAGTCGCTACAGTAAGTTATTTCTCGAAACTTTCTAACTGTTGTAGTTTTTTTGTATCCTGCACAGTCAGTTTGCCTAGACAACTATCGCCTCCCTCGTTCCGACCCGTAGTTCGAAGTCTCTTGTCCCGCCTGTTTGATAATTTAATCATTTCCACATGGAACTGTATTACACCTTTAGTGCAGCCAGCTATGTCAATACGTTCGATTTATCCGCGAGTGTCAGATAATAGCCAACTAGAATGTCGAGGTTGGCCAAAGGCAAAATAAACCCGAAAGAGTTCTGTATCAGTTTGCCAGAATTCTCTGTCGTTCCTTCCCCCGTTATACACACATATATGAATGGAACGAATAAATAGCTAGGAAGGAGGACTAGAATGGCCATTTCTGGCCTATTATTCGTCACCAGCCAACCATACTCAGGCCCAAGTCCACTACTTCTGAGGTTTAAACCCGCGTTTTTTTGGTTACCAGTCCATTGATCTAATGGAGTCAGGGGCTCGATTTCTGTCGGTTCCGTTTGACTTTACTAACTGATAGAGGACGGACAGCATACTCATTCTGTCTGTATTCGTAGTTTCTGTGCGACTGCCTGGAGGCTGTAGATCGCGCTCAAAGGCGCAACGGACGAGTAGGTCCTGTAGGACGATCGACGAGCACACTGTACCGCATATGTGGTATATGTTGGCTTATTGCTAGGTGTCTAACTCAGAATTCAACTGCTCATTGATTTCCGCGTGTGCGACCGGTCTTTCCGTATTAATTTGGCCTTTCCCCGGTGACATCGTTCTAGCTTCTGTCGAGTCTTTTGCCAGCAGCTTAAATTTTCGGGCTTTGGGGCGACTGGTGATCTGAGTGCCTTACAGGGCACAACTTTCCTGAGTAACTCAACCTTACCGCCACATGTCCGGCACTGACCGCAGTTACGCGAAGGACCTTCTGGGTGGATTGTGCCTGCAGGGACTGTTGACAAGTCAGTCAGTCACAGAACTAGCTGCGGATTTGCCGTTAGGGCTAGACCCGGGCAAGTGTGATGCTGTCTGGGCTCTAATGTAGTACTTAGTTTTGCGCTTGTTCGTGCTTTTTCGTCCCCACATGGTTGGCAAAAGCAGACTCCGAGTAAACAGTGCTAAATCAGTAAAAACTAGGTAGGCGACATAGTTCTTTTAACTGTCCTTCCTTTCAACTAACTTCAAAGTAAATTGAATGAAAACCGAGGGAGTGATCTTTCTTGCTTATTATTGTTGGGTAGATCAACGTTTATGAATAAATACAGCTCCGAGTCATCATCGCATGTCGTCGAGGAAACGCGACTTACTATTAGTTTATTATAATGCAGGCTTTCATGAAAGGTTTGACACAGGTGCACTTTTAAAACACACCAGAGGATCCAGAAAGACGACTCTTCGGCTATTGCTCTCATTGCTTGACTGACTGGGAAATTTATTCCTTTGACAAACACTTACTTTATACAATCTAATAAGTCTCTACTCTAACTCGTCATCCTTTTCCATGCGCACACGGAATACGTAATGCCCGAAAGCTGAGATAGAATATCAGTTTAGCGCCTGTGACCAACTTTCAAAGTGCTGTATAATGTCTTTCAATTCTGTAGAATGATGCGGGTGGCGCCGCCACTACCGAATCGTCTGGCCAAACAGAGGGTGTCCAATATCGCATGGATAAATGGAGCATGCTGAAAACTTTCATATTTCGTCTGCTTTTCACATACTTCATATTCAGCATGTTTCGGAGAAATCCTCAGCCACCCGT
>CACRXP010000087.1:885004-1077520 GCA_902702965.1 Spirometra erinaceieuropaei | reverse complement strand
GTAATGCATGGAAGAATCGAGGACGAACGATGTCAATATCACCGTTGTGTGTGTGGGTTCTGTTGTCTTGAAAGTTGGCCCCGAGCTAATTGAATGTGCGGCCTGTGCTTTCGGACAGAATTTGAACCAGTTTTAACGGTGAGCGCCCATCTGTCCTAGTTCATATTCCCGATCACAACCGACAAGACCGTGGCTCAGTCGTAGAGTGTCAAACTTCAGGACCAAAGATCCTTGGTTCGAATCTCAAGTGATCCACACTTGGGATTGGGTATGGCTGGCTGATGACCGCTAATAAGCCAGAAGTGACCATTCCGTTCTCCCTTGTCTTAATTGGTACTATCTCATTTCCCTCTACTACTAGTCGCCGTGCGACTGCCTGCGAGGGTTCTACTATGAGCTCCAAGGCACAACGGAACAAGCACGTTCCGTAGCCTGATCAGTGAGCGTCCATCTGTCTTAGAAGTTGGATCTTTCGACATCTAGTCACATCAAGTAGGCATATTGCTGGTAACACAGTCGGTACGGTGAACTAGTGACAGTAGTCCTTCTGTGTGTGTATTCGTGTGTGCGTGTGCATGTGTTCGCGCTGATGCTAGAGCTTATGCGTGTACTTCTGTGTGCGTGAACTATGCCCCAAAACGGGCCACGCGGTCAATGCGCTGGACCAACACAGGGGTCATATCGGATGTTGGGCTGCGTTATCGGAATGCACTTCATAACAAATGTCAACATTTCGGGGTGCGTTGATAGACCCGATCGGCGGCAGGCGTTGCGCACACTGGGATCCCTGCCGCTCTCCGCATTTTTGTTGTTGGTTAAAATCCTGGTCATTTTCTGTGCGGACCAGGGGGTGTGAAATGGACCGCTAAGGTGTGGATTCGGCCGCGCCATCCACCTGCGCCCTACCCCGCCTCCGGTCTTCTTGACTTTATATTGACACCGGGTCCAGGTGGAGCAGGAGGAGGACATACAGTAGATGCTGTGTAAGCTTACTTTCACTTTAAACCAATTCACGCGCAAGTCACCGTCCCTGCTCCCACCTTGTTGTGGAACACACGGCGGACATCGTCGGTCGAAATGTCCTTAGGTTGTACTTGTCCAAACCCCTAAAGTCTGGTTTCGAAGAAGGAGGAAGCTATTTTTTGGCCTTGTGTTACGCGTTCAGTCTCTAACCGAGGAACGGGGCTGACGGACGGAACACCGAATAGGATTTTATATAAATATTTCAAATTGATTGAGAGAGAGGATCGTTTAGACCTCCCGAATCACACAACTCCGTCTGCAAAAAGGCTCGACGGGTGTACCGTCACCCCGGGGCGTCATGCGCAGTGACTTTCGACAATGGCAATGACTGCTACTTGCATTTTTCTCACCTGAGTAACTGGCTGTTTTCTTTCGCCCTGTCTACTGCCTACAGATGTAATATTCTTCATCTACCTCTATCAACGCTGGATCTACCCAATGGATCCAAAACGCATTAATGAATTTGGCATCAGCCAGGAGATGATGAGCAGCGCGATGCAGGTTGCTGAAGTTGAAGAGTCCCCGCCGGCGGCGGCGGCGGCCGACGTGAAGGCAAATGAGGATGGCGACGGCGGCGCAGAAGTGAAGCCTGCTAGCGATTCTGTTGAACAACTGGAAAAAGAAGCGGAAGAAGAGGCCGGGGACGGTGCGGAGAACCCCCAGCCGGAAATGGCTTCAACCTTAACCAACGGTGAGGTTCGTCAGCGCAAAACACGCAAACACGGTCGAAAAGGAGGGGCAGTGAATGCGTCCTCCTAGCTCTCACCATCACTGACTGCAACAACAGTGGAGTATTTTCTGGTGCAGAGCCCTGTCAGTCCTAATTTCGAAAACTGCAACCGGCCGGCACCTGCTTTCTCCTCTTCATCTTTTCCCACATCTCTCCTCCGTCCCAAACTTTTAACACTGCTAGTTGGCTAAATGCCAGGCTGGATGTTTCTGCTACCATTTATCAGGCTCGTCTCTCTGTGCTATTTTTTTCTTTTTGAAATATACTCTGATGTTAGGTTTCTTGCTCGTTTCGAGAGTGTCCATTTGAGGGCTGCTGCGTCTGTATGTGAGACGGGTGCAACCCCCCAACCAGTCTTTAAATGCCATTGGCCTGGCCGTTGTAGGAGGTCAAAGTTTCTTCCGTATAACAGGAGGATTACGCTGATTCCGGATGAAGTTCAACAGCGTAGCTATAAATGTGGATTTGGGAAATAAAATCTGTAAGCACACAGCACGATGTACGCTTCTGCCTAAACTCTGAGCGTAGTGGGAGACAGAAACCTTATTCCATCTCGGATGCTGGTCCCGACTTCATCAGAGGGCTACTTAACCCCGCCCTTTCCCGGCGGAACTGCGGATAGATACTGAGGTCAATCCTCCGTGGTGCAGGGATCCATGCACTCGTCCTTTTTATGTCTTCGCTGCAAAGGAACGTTTAATACAACTCCGTATGAGAATTAGATAAGCGGCCACCACCCAGTTCCGCCCCACTTGAACAGCTCCCAGACTGCGGGCATCGGCGTCGGACGGGTGGATAGCAAAGACTGAACGGTGGTGGACGTAGGTAGTACTGATGGAGGTAGCGGATCATGCCATATTTGTTGCCGTACTCCGTCCTAGGGACTGGAGGGTCCAGGTTTTAAATCTAATTATTCGGCCACCGTGAGCCCACAGCGCGATGCGCGCTTCTGCCTAAACTCTGAGCGTAGTCGCAGACACGCGCACACGTAGGGGACAGAAACCTTATTCCGTTTCTGATACATTGCGTGACCGATCTCATGAAATGTTGGCCGAGGTTCTGAAATGCGTTTTTGCTTAGGGAGGATTACGTCGGCGCGGTTGAAATACTGATTATCTTATGGCACAATCTTATAACAATTCAGACTCGGCAGGATGTCAGCTTTTAAATGTGTTTCTTTTCGACCTCCTGTGGAACTCGTACTTGGTACAGAATGACTACTTAAGTAGCATGCGTTTTTCCCGTTGATTTTCGTTGGCATTGCAAATTTAAATATATTTTACGGAAAACACGGATAAAAAACGCTTTCTTTTACCCATTTGATTGAGAACCACGTTGCCTTTTTATTGTATAATTGAAGAAAGAGTATAATTTACACGGAATATTCAATTTTAACTGGTTTATAGGAAAAGATGTTCAGGCTAAATGAGCACAACAAAGACTGTCCTTAGAGTCACTTCGTTGTAAAAACAAATGCTTACACGCCTAAAGGTTGCGATCTTACAGTTATCAGACTTGTTACCGTGAGTATAAACATTTGGATGCAACTCATGCATCCGTGCCCGTTAGTCCAGGATTTTTGCCTGGGTATCTCACCTGAACGAAGGAGTTTCCGAAATCGCACAGGCAACTTCCAAGCCAAGTTAGCGTTCCTACGGGCGATTGCAAATCCTTATGACAGTTTTGCTGAAACTCATAACGCGCTGAGCGAAGTCTCCTGAGGCTACTTCGAATGAAAACATTCGAACAAAATGCAATAATTTAAAAGGTACAGGCCGGATTTAAGACTAATATTTCAAATACCAATTAGGGAAATTACTTTGCAAAAAGTAAAACATACAAGCAATCCTGCCGATGCCTGAAGCGGACCTCTTAAAAGTCGAAATATTTCCATCTGTGAATAAATGCTGATTTTCGTTTCCTATGAAATAGAACCAGAGTTATAAATCTACGCAAGGGAGGTGAAATACTTGCTTGTTATCCAAAGATTGCTGAGGTTAAACTGTGCGCTCTGTTGTCGCTTTTGAGCATTTAAATGTATAGATCGAGCAATAAACATAGTAGAGCACACTGAAGCATCCGAAAACTGTGGGGTCTTCGAATAAGCTTCA
Source organism: Spirometra erinaceieuropaei (assembly GCA_902702965.1). Taxonomy (NCBI): domain Eukaryota; kingdom Metazoa; phylum Platyhelminthes; class Cestoda; order Diphyllobothriidea; family Diphyllobothriidae; genus Spirometra; species Spirometra erinaceieuropaei. The sequence continues at coordinate 1,073,656 of CACRXP010000087.1, read as the reverse complement.
GCCTACCTTATAATCTGTAATATGACATCGTCTGTCCACCCTTCAAGGCCTGTACTGAAGTTTCCACTCAATAGAACAAAGACGGACATTTAAAAAGAGCGATTTTGGCAGCGAAGGATTTTAAAAATAAAGCTAAAACGGCTAAATCATTGTCGTTCCACGAATCAGCAACAGTAATGTAACCAAGGTCATTTTCGACTCGGATACGGACGGCCAAACAAGTACTCCCCAACTACGACCACTGGCGATGAATTCGACACCTACGAATTATGACAAACATTTGGTTGCATGAAAATTGTGTCTTGTAAACACTTCACATACTGTGCCTCTACTACCTTTGTTTGTGACCGTCTCTGATCATACTTTCGTGAAAAGATTCAAGACGCCGGACAAAAATTCCTCTTCCAGTAATTGCATCTCCTCTTTCTGCATTGTTTCCTGGAACACGCCACATTCCGACTTTATCAGAAAAGTCTTATTTTATTTGAAAATTTGTGTATATTTGTTTCGGTGCCAAATGTCGGCATGATTTTCGAGCTCTGAAATGTTTCATTGAAAGTGTAACGTCCTGTGATATCTAATTACCCGTCCCCCGGAAATGCATACTGGGCTCTATGATTCATTATACCGTGAGTTTTTTTAGAAACAATCTATAAACTTCCCGGAATGAGTGAATCTCATTATACAAGATCCTACTGTCCCTGATCATTTTTCGAAATATTCTCGGCCTCAAGAGCAAAAGCTTTCCATTATTACTTTTCAGAGCAGATAGCAACTTCTATTTGAGCAGAACTGGCGCTAGTTAACTGCTATAATATTTAAGTTTCGAGTCAAGAAAGTTAATTTTTAGGGAATCAATTATGTTTTTTTGCTTTAGTTGCACATATTTCAAGGCATTTTCGTTAAAATATAAGCGAAAAATTTACCCAAATTAACAGTGTGATTTTGCTGAAGCGCATATTTCGCAGTTTTCAGATATATGTGCCACGAAAAATTAACGACGTCAAATGCTCCAGGAAATGGCTCCCGAAGGTATTCACGCGTACGTTCACCAATCATTCGGGCAATAAAACCTTATCATTTAAACACTCCTTCATCCACCAATCTGCCCATTAGACATTGAAAGTGCGGTTGTAATGAGGAAGGGCCTCGACGTCAATCACGATTTCAGAATTTTGAGCAGGCATTTGCTGTTGTTATTTTTCCTGCAAATGCTTCCATTGAGAAATACGCGAAATTTTAGAAGAATTAAGGGGGACCTAGTGTCTCTTTTTCTGGTAAAATAGTTCCACTTCAATCACAAGAAATGCGATATACATTCCGCTGTGGCAACCTGCTGTAATCCAGGGACCAATTTCGAGGTAGGAAACCTTGTGTCGCAAGGCGCGTCACGTTTAAGCCTATCATCATTTGAGGAAAATAGTGCGTCCACTACAGCACTCGAATAACTTTGGTGTACAGCACCGAACACAAATGAGTGATGATGTCCATCTCAACTGACGGGAAACACAGAGTGCCAGAGTAGAGGACTCGAATGCTCAGTGGCTGATTGTCACCAAAGCAAATGGAGTACAGTACTCAGGCTTTGGCGTAGATCGAGTTTGTTTCTCGCCGCAGGAGCTCATCAGTAAAGCGGGCTGTAACGTGGCTGAGAACGATTACTTAAAGAAATCCCCGCGTGGCAGAGCACTAGATTTAACCAATTTGCAACACTAATTTATCATCGGACGTTAGTAAATAAAGTTAAAATTAAATGGATGAGACAAAAACCCTTCAGGTGAGGCAACATATCTCGCTTAATTATGTTAGTTCAGTACGAACACTGTCAGTCGAACATGCAGTCATTAAGTTCAGGCGAAATTACAAAGATGTATTTTGCATATAACGATAACCCCAAAAAACACAGAATCTCAGGAGTTTATTCTATATCGCGTGAGATAATCAAAGGGCGTCAAAAACAGTTGTCTCAATGGATAAAATATACGAAAAGTCCTAAAAATCAATAATGCATCGAACGTCAACTCCAGCACGTCGACCAAAACGCCGAATTTACTTCGAAAAGAAAGGGCTTAGTAAGGAATGGGTAAATGCCAAAACATAAACATTCATGTGATAAAGGCAATTTTCATTTGCAGAGCTTTAGCTGCATGCTCCTGAGCACAACAATGTTTATAAAAGAATTTACTCAGAGGAAAGATATGAAAACTCGATTTAGACGGTTGGTGAGCGATGAATGTGTTTCACGCATGGCAGTTAATACCCCATCTGATATATAGCGACGCTTTTTATAACAACATACGGGAGTGACAATGGTACTGTATAATCGTTATGTGCTACCAACTGCGACGCATGAAGTTGAAGGTATCATGTCTTTTTCTGTGCTGGAACATCGCGAAAACCAGCCTCCGCAATGTGGCATTTCAATAGGTTAAATAGAGACAAAAAGCTTAACACATGCAATCTAGATGGCCATTCGCTCACCATCTTCTTAGCCTTAGATGAACTTGCTTGTCTGGAATTACAAAAAACTGCTTTGGCGATATTGAGGTGCGTTGGTACTTGGAAGTCGAAAATAGCATTATATATCTTACGGGACTAGGATGAATTTTAATACTGTCAGTCATTGAGACATCTAGTAGTGTCAACTCTCTAGGCAAATGAAGTCCCACAACGAAGAACCGCAACAGGACGCCATGAATCAACGGAGGAACATCTTTTGAAGAGGTTTTTCTTTAAAATCTGACCTGCTGTGATACTTCTTTCTGAAATTCCTTCGTCGTTTCTTCAATATCACTGCAAATTTAGACGCATCCAAACGTTAAACCCTTTACACTCTTTTTTCTGCACCTCCGAAAAATTTTGCCGCAAACGAGGCAAAACATTAACTTTATTTTAAACCATTTTCGTTATCCTCGTTTAATTGTCAGTCTCCGTGTCCATCCGCTCGCACACTGCCTGCGTTTTAAAATGACATTTACTTATTTATCTAATCTCTGGCGTGCTCTAACCAACCCGCTTGCGTGAAAATGTAGTGGCCTGATAAGAGTTTGTCAAGAGCAGACGTATGCTCACTAGGGGGTCTTCCGAATAATGAAAACGTATTGCAGAACTGACGTGTCTATAATAAAATATATATTGAAGAAGTAAAGCGACTGCTGTTTCTTTTCTAAATTACTGCTAGCGAAATAAGTCACGCAGGAAGACCGCTCCATGGAACTGGAGATTACGAGCGTGCTTCAACACATGATGGCCTGTTGGCGGCATTACTTTTTGACGGGAACAACTGCGCAGATGTGAACGACCACAATTTTTAAAGAGGTTCCTGTTTTTTAGAATATATTGCGTTTGTTCATATTAGACCCCGCTTGACACATGCAGACAAAAGAATAAAGTCGTCGAATGGTATATGTTGTTTTGAAAATACGTTTTCGACCAGAAAAACATGCTGATTATGAGGATATGTCCCGTGTTATTGGCAGAAATTGTAAAAAGGATTTACCTTTCGCCAGTAAAAATTCCGTTTTGTGTCAGCAAAATATTTTAAAACATTTAAGAATCAAACTGCTTAATGCATAAAACGTCAAGTTAACGGGAATTATGCACTTTGTTTATCTAGCTTTGTAGGAGGTAAAAATGTTGTCTGTGTAAAATGGGAGAGCAGGAAATACTCCAACGTCCCCTTACTCCTATTGTCGGTCGTGTGCGCAGTCATTTTATCCTATCAGCGCGAGTTCACGGCCTTCATCACCCAATTTCAGACGTAAGGGAATTGTCAGACAGATTGGACTGTGACCTGCTGATCGAATGCTACTCTTAATCAAAATATCAACCTAGGATTTGTGTCTTTGCAACTACCCGCAGCTTCACGTTTATTAAAAAACCAAAGATAGACAGCAGACTTGATCTAAGGGAAGGATACAGCACATATATCAGGCTTTTTTGATGTACGCGGTCCGTTGTTACGCAGGGACAATGATACGCATGGATGGCGCGAAAGACCCTCCCTGTTGCATTAATCACTGAGCTTTCGGCAATTTCCTCGACTTTCTGTCATTGCGTGACAGTTACTAACATGGGTCGAGTAGGTGAGTCATTTGAGACAATTCCGAGGAGTCAACGGTCCATTCTGGAATGTTTGCTCACTACTCAGAAGCTTGGCAGCATCCTGTTAATACGTACTCGGGAGATTCTCCCGACCAGCCTTGTCTTTATTCCTCACTATCAATGACGTTAAATTTTAATTTAGAAGGCTTCTGTTCTTCGACTGCACGCTGACGACCCAGGTGGGGATATTTGAGGTTGACCAACAGTATGTGTAGAGACCGTTGGTCGTCCTACGGTTGGCCGATATGCTTCCTACTTGCAAATAATCCCTTTTAGATACCTTCTCTTTCCCTGTATTTCTTTCTAGGGTTTTCAGACTACCGGCTCTGACATCAGGAGTTGCGAATGCTTTATATGTGGAGAACCCCATCTGTTATATTTCATTTAGAGGACCCGGTCATGGGAATCGTTCAACTGACGACCCTGTTTTACGTCTTCCTCCAGATACTTTCAAGTGAACTAAAGTATCATTGTGTGCTCAATTTATTAGGGGGACCCCTGAACGGCTGGGATGCCATGCCATGATGCCCATAGAAATTTGGTTATGTGTTGCCTTGGTAAACGGAGTCTCTTGAACTATCTGGATTTATGTGTTCATGTTTAGTATTTATTTTAACCCATGTGTATTCTTCTATCGACTCCTTGACTGTGTGCTCTGTCGCAGCTAACGCAAATTTGCCAACCTCCTACAATTTCAAATACCAATTCAGTCTGATACACAACGCCTTTTTGCAAAATAGTATCGTCGCGATTTATTTGTGTTTTAGGCAAACGTTTTGCAGTTTGTGTTGGCAGCGGATGTCTTATATTCTGGAGTCCTGGCGGATGTTTGCAAGGGTCAGATCTCCAGACAAGAGCGTCAATGTCAGAATAGTAAACTCAGCTTCGTACCGGCTACTAAATGTGCGTCATTCGAGGAATTCAACCGTGTAGTTCGTAGAGAAACTCCGTATGCGATAGAGCTTACGGAGTTACATGAACCTGGATAATTATAGTCTCAAATCCCACCTGACACATTAAACGAGCAAAATAAGCTTTCTAAAGACAGCTGTTGCTTGCATCTGTGAAGTAGGCAACTGAATTCGGTGTCGTAGTTAATTTATGCCTAAGAGCTTTTGGGCATTATGTCCCGTCCCGTTACATTGGACAACCAGCGCAGAACTACTGAATAGTCATTAATGTATTATTAGAAAGAAGCTGGTCGGACACAAAAATGTGAAAATCCGTTACTTCAGATAGCCCGCGCTAAGTGCCGGGGGAGGGCATACAGTCAGTAGGTGGGCCAACTCATTAAATGTCGACCAAAATTCGAAATGCCTCCTCGTTTCGAAAAGCTTAATTAAGTAGGGTTGAAAAAACGATCATCACACAGCATAATTCTATGATAATTCGGATAATCCAGGATGCTGCTTTTTGAACGAACCTCCTCACGGCCGCACACAAAAACTATACTTTGCAAGAAGTGACTATTTAAATAACAAGAAACTTTATTATTGATTTACAGTGCCCTTAAAAACTCAATTTTATTTCATGGAAAATGGGCAACAAAATATTCATTCTCTTGCTCAGCTGGTAGAAGACTACATTATCTTTCAATTCAATACTCGAAGGGAGGGTACGCTTCGGTTTTAAAAAGCTTCTAATTGTGAGATTTTTTAATACCGTGAAATAACTGTTCATAAAACGTCATGTCTCAGCATTTACCATTGAAGTTTGTACAGTTAGCAATACAGCTCAAATTCGCTGCTGAATTTCATGAATCCCATATGATCTCCTCCTAATACCGCGGAGTATTGCATGGTTTTCGTACGCGGAAAATAAATAACTTGTAATTTGGAAACCCTGCATTCAAGTGCAACGACAAAACGGACTCAAAATTATTCTGGAATTAAAAAAAGTTTTTAAAAACTAAAGTATACTTTTACTTTGAGTGGAAAAATGAAAGAAGACCTAGTGTTATACATAAGTAGAAAAAAATGAATATTTTTTCCACCCGTTTTCTATGAAATATAATTGAATTTTTGAGGGCCCTGAAAATCAATGAGATAAATGCATGCTACATATGCACTCACCTCTTACAGAGTATGGATGTTGCATGCAGCCGGGAAGAAGTTCGTTCAAAAGCTTACATCCTAAGGTAACCAAATTATTATAGAATCTCGCTGAATAGTAATCTGTTTAATAACTCTACTTAATTAATTTTTTCAAAACGAAAACACATTTCAGAATTTCAGTTGACATTTCATGAGTTGGCCAACCTACTGTATTCTCGCGCCTTGACTTCAAACGTAAACATAACAGTAACAATAACCCAAACTCTAACTCCAACATTCGTAACTCTAATCCCCATGATAGCTCTACGGTCGCATCCGACGATGTCTACCGTGTGCCCCACAGCAAGGGCACAGTGACTTGCGCGGGAATTAGGGTATAACGAATGTGAACTAGCGCTGCATCTGCCGCACTCTTTCCTCCCCACCTAGACCCGATGCCAAGACACAGTCAAGAAGACTGGAGGCGAGGGAGGGCGCAGATGGACGGCGCGGCCGAAGTAGCACCTTGGCGTCCTACCTCACATCTCCTGGTCCTCAGGAATTGCATGTCCAGGACTTTGACCAACAACATCAGAAAAGACGTGGATAACTGGACCGCTGTTCACAAGACCTGTATACCCGCCGGGGGCGCAGGCGCAGGTACAGTGAGTGACCGATCTCTTGCAATGTTAGCTGAAATTCTGAAATGCGTTTTCGATTAGGAAGGATTACTTGGTCGCGGTTGTAATAGTGATTATTGTAAGGCATACTATTATAACATTTCAGACTTGGCAGGATGTCGGCTTTCAAATGAACTTCTTTTCAATCTCCTGTAGAAAGCGTGCTTGGTAAAAAATAGCTACTTCAGTAGCATGCATTTTTCCCATTGATTTTCGATGGTCTTGCAAATTCAACTATATTTTATAGAAACCATAATCAAAAAATGCTTTCTTCTAGTCAATCAATAGGGAATCACGTCTTCTTTATATTTATACTTAAGGAAGGAGCATAATTAGGTTTTTAAAAGTTTCTAATTGTAAGACTTTTTAAGACCGCGAAATGTCCATTCACATTGCATCGTACGTAGCCGTTTACTACTTCACCGCCTGTAATGTACAACATGGTCCGCATCCATTGCAAAATTTTATGGACTCTGTATGATATCTCTTTAACGGCATAGAAAAATATGTGATTTTTTTTACGCGGAACGCATGCGCCCTGTAGAGTGAAATCACTAAGCGCTAATGCAATGTATATTCAGTCTCCAAATTATTCGGCAATTAGAAAACTTTTTTAAACCTAATTATACTCCTTCCTTAAGTATAAAATATAAAGAAGACGTGATTCTCTATTGATCGACTAAAAAAAAGCATATTTTGTTTATGGTTTCTATACAATATATTTGAATTTGCAAGGCCATCGAAAATCAATGGGAAAAATGCATGCTACTTAAGTAGCTATTTTTTGCCAAGCACGCTTTCTACAGGAGAGTGAGAAGAAGTTCATTTGAAAGCCGACATCCTGCCAAGTCTGAAATGTTATAATAGGATGCCTTACAATAATCGCTATTACAACCGCGACCAAGTAATCCTTCCTAACCGAAAACGCATTTCAGAATTTCAGCTAATTCACTGTACATGTCCTAGTAAACATTTGTAGCGGGCAGCCGTCATGGCCAGTCTGGCGACATTGTTCATGATCTCGCTGTCTCAAGGTCATTCACCATTTTGCAGTGAGCCGTTCCAGACGCGCTGACCTGAAGCCACACGACCAACAGCCGCAGCTGCCCATGCGGCCACTTGGACTCACCTCCCCCCCCCCTTCAACTAGAACCTAAGCCACTGGGACACCACCCCTCGGCAAATGCAACACACACCGAATGGAGACCACTCCAGCTTGGCCCACGAGCCTACAAGAGTGGCTGCCACCACAATCCCTAAGACCCTCAGGCATGACTGGACACGGTCAATACCGGTGACCCCTACCGCCTGAGAGGACAACTCCGGGTTCTGCGCACAGTAAACCCCTCATTCTTGTACCTTCTGTTTTCTCTCTACAACACTAGGATTTACTCTGATTATTGTAGTGCACAAACTGCCAACATTCTCACTGCATAACCGCCACACATTATATTCCCAAACCTACTTCTGACTATAAGTTAACCGATCTGGTGCTTTAAGTCCCTTTTTGAACTCGTCATCTAAAAGGGTCGCAGATAATGCTAGTTATGGGATGCCGTTGCCATGTCTGCTATACGCAGCACCCGTGTTACCTGTGCTTGGTGTCCCCGCCATCCACAAAGATTTTAATGATCTAAAATCCGAAGTGTTCAGAAAAGCGGCCAACACGACACAAGTATTGAGTTTCAACGGAAAACACCTGATCGGCCACAAACGCTGCTAAGTAAGGGTGCCAGGTTGACGTGTTAAGACGCATTGCAGTTAGCCGATGGATTAGGCTGATCTACATCGATACCTTAGGCGAGTGCCCAGAGCTAATGCCTACCCGTACAACCCTGTCAAACGGCTGATACGCAAAAAAAGTGAGAAGTCCAACTGTACCGACCCTGAATTTTGGCGTGCGTTCCCGTCCTTAAGGAGCGTCTCAGAAAAAGTCAGTCTGTCTGCACATACCACTTTTAGTTGAGGCTATTAGAAGCGACTATCATACCAAATGTCTGAAACGTGGAGGGGGGGGTCATTTATGAGATCTGATGCAGTTTTGGAAGAAGTGAATGCGTCAGAGAATCACGAATGCAGCCCTTGACGCGAATGACCGAACACGCAGTTGCAGCTAGAAAAAGGATCAGTAGCTCCCAAGCTGCAGTTATCTGACGCACCCTGCCAACCCTTTAGGTTCGATGATGCTGAAATCTTTGCAATAGACGACCGCCGAGCTAGTTGCGAACTGCTTGAGTCATGGTCCATTGGCAGGTATTCAAACAACAAGCATTAAGGCAATCCTGCGTTCTCTTATGTGCTGAAACTTTGCCTTGCCAGAACAATAATCCACACAGGAAGAGCGAGGGCATTCAACAGCTCCAGTAGCGACGAACCAAATTTCTGAGTAATCATCACGTCACGAATCAAGGTGGTTACCGGCCGACCTGGGGATCGAAAAGCGGTCATCGCATCGAATATGACTCCAGCGTTGAACGCGGGTGCTGATAGCAGCAAAATAGTATGCATGGAAAGTGCGTACTATAAACGCTTCGCTCCCCATGCATCCACCGCCCTCACCTGCGACTACCTTTGCTGAAGGTATTAAACCAAATTCGGAAACATTAGGCCAACGAATATCGTGTTCCAGCGGTTGCATGTCGTTCTTTTAGTGTGACCCGACATCATATCCACACAACAGCAGTCATTAGGACCCACGTAGGCACACATGCTGTTGAAAATCAGTGTAGTCTGCGAAAGATCAAAAACGCTTTAGTGCTTTTGAAGAAGATGTTGATCGGCTACTAATTAAAGATACATGACGAGTTTTTTTCAGGTAAAGAAGATGTAATTATATAAAAGATAACACACACACTCTGGCAAACATTTTGATGCAGCCAATTTCGTTGTTGAAGTTTGCATTTTTGTGTTTAACTGTTCGGTATATTGGACGGGTATACAAAGAATGACTTGTTAGGATTTATTGTTCTATATACGACAGTCATTTGCCTAGTTGGTTGAAATGCAATATGCGAACCGCATGTAATAAAAGCATAGTCAGTTTATGCTTTCAAATAAGTATTTTTAGTAAAATTTTGTGTCGTTAGAATCTGTCAAAGGGATAACTGTTGTTTGAAACAGACCTCAAGGTACAAAAAAGGTCAGGTATTGTTGCCTGAGTAGGTATCAATTTAACAAAAGGTCTTTTTCTTAACTGAGAGTATTTTACTGGATTGCACAAAGTATTGCATAAGAAAACTAAATTTTTCTACTTTTACTCAATACTGTGTTTAATGCATATAAACAGAAGGGCAAATACCTTCGCATTTGGCCACCACTTTAATATTAATCGTAAGCGAAACACTGTAACTCGTCTGAAATCTGTTCGAAATCAAACAAAAACAACTAACCTTCCTGACTATTGCGATTTTATTACACACTGTTGATAAAGGGATCACCGCATTAACGTCTTTTTCAAAAGCCCGTTACAATTCGTTTGCCATCCGAAACTATTAAGCAACAGTTATTTAAATCATAAAAAACTAAACGATTAATCCTTGGCCAAAATATAGCACTCTGCGTTTGCCTGCCATGTTCACGCTCTGCCATGTTAATGTAAGATATTACTAAACACGCCGTCATTTTTCTTCGAACCAGCAGATCCGTGATTTACATCGATGTCTTTATCTTTGTTTCGGTTTACGTCCAATACACACGACAGTGTTTATCGTTTATTGCACAAGGCACCAAGAACAACCCAAATACCAATGAAAAGGCAGTTACAGTAACGTATCTCAGTGCACACGACGTACGAAGTAAGAATAACAAATTTCCATAACAGTGATTAGGTCTGCCTTCATGGCGCCGGCAGAGGTAAAAAAAGAAGTTGAAAACAAACACGGAGTGCAAGAGCAATCTTTGGAAAACATGTCCAATGGACTGAACGACTTACCATACTAACAGCACGGTTATCAGCTGGAAGTTGAAATGAACCTGTCTTGTCGAGCAGCAGGCCAAATGGCCCACTTATCTACCCATCCTACCAAACATACAAATGCGGTTTATAAGAGATGGGAGTCGCTTTAGCGCTTTTGGAAAGAATCGATTCCTAGCTGATATATGACGTGATCGTTTGATGAGACTGAACTTTTCCTAAATAAGCGGCAGCTATTGCGCAAATTAGACATATTGGAATTCTAAATGGATTTTGCTGGAAGTAATCATTTTCTGCCAAAAAGGTGCATATGCACTACGAAGATTAAAATTAAGGCCTGATTCTGCCACGAGAGGTAATCACACCTCTACGTCTGGAAAGCGTTTTAAACTCTGTGGCTTGAGCAAATATCCGTTTGAAGAAGACGTCCTTTTAGGACTTAGAAAGTATTATTTGGAGTGTCCAAGAAAGCAGATAACCTTCCAGGTGGTCCACTTTGTTTGCATGCATCCGAAAATATATTTCCCTAAACTCCAAATTCGTATGGACAGTTTTCTCCCAGTTTATATTGGTGAGCTAAAACACATACTTTTCTCTGCTTAAAGTACATACTTGTTCAACATTTGAACTTTAATTTAAATTGAGAACTCGAGCTCAATAGAAGGCAACTGAACATCCGAGTGAATATACATTGATTTTAAAGAGAAAGACGTGTTTGTGCCGTTTTCTAAAATTAAGCACTCAGAAATGTCAAAATATACTTCATGTATCAGCACAAAATCTCGGTACGTTGCCAGACAGTATTGGTTATCAGCAAAAAATATAAATGCAAAGTGAAAGAATGCTTGCATAATTTGCCTAATTGCTAGCAGTAAAACGATTCCTAAATTGCTGATCGCCTGTCAAATCCGACAGATTGAAGAAAATAATTTGGTAGAGTGCAGGATCTTTTAATTAAAACACTTAAATTAAAAAAAGGAGATGACACATTTAAATCTATTTAACGTCCGAGAGAGTGAGAGGAGAACTCATAAGCCGTCGATCTGTAAAATTGCTTTGCACATTATGATTTGAACACATTTTACACAACAGCAACTTCCGGTAGTTGCATGGGACACCTGAACCGATTCACTTTTCAATGACAAAGACGTCATTATGACGGGTTTCGCCAAAAACACTGGACGAAGGTGCAATAATAAACCTTTAAAGTGATTGATTTTTGATTCTATAACGATGGTGAGGTGAGAAATGGAAATTGAAAACAAACACGGAGTACGAGGACAATGCCTGGAGAACATGTCTCGTGTACTGATTCATTTGACATTCTAAATGCAGAAAAATCGGCTGAAAGTCAAGATGCGCATGTTTCACCAAACGTTTGCCACTGCTTGTTGCAGCTGCGAGGGGGTACGTTGAACAGTGAGTCCTTTAGAGTATTCCATGTGTTTTCTGTGTTTGGTTAAAAGGGACCTACTCCAAGTTCGTTAGGAGATCTGCTAACGAGCCGACAACCTCAGAACTGCGTCAAGCAGTGGCATAACATCGGCATAAACCACCCGCCTGGGCCCATATCTGGTACTTATGTTGTTAGTATGGTACATAACTCAGCGCCTGCAGGAGTACCGAATGCCTATCGGCTGCTTGTGGACGCTACGCGGTTATTTTGCAGGATATGGGGGATTTCAGCACAAGGACCTTAAGGTTTGGAACTGGTGGATTTCTTCCAGTTTTTCGCATTGATCTCAAAAAAGAAGTTAAAAATGCACAAAACGTCTCATACAAATGCAGATGAATCTGCCATGGTTTGCATTTAATTTCAGTTTTCAGTAGGGAATTAGGAACACCAAGTATGTTTTAGTGAGAAGAGGAGGGGGAAAATTTAATTTCAGGTAACGTTACGATTGATTTGGTTGTTTGCATCAGTTGTGCTGTTCGTCATGACATATGGATCCCTTTATCCAAAGTCCTGTGTGGCTGTCGAAAACTGAAAATGTAAGTTGACGCAGAGCATGCCTGCGTAACCGAAAGACAAGCTTTGAGTAGGCGAGTTGCCACGCCCAAAATTGCTTGAGGTCGAGAATATATGGAAAAGAATGTTACAGACAGTTGAAAGGGAGAATTCTAAGGCACTCATATATTCAAAAATGAATACATCGTCATACAAATATCTTTTGGGCCTACGGATGGGCGGATTACACGGCAGTGAACACATCTGTTCCTTTTAACGCTGAATGAACGCCTTTTCGATTAACAGCACTTTCTTATGTCTGCGGAGATCTAAGGACAAAGCCGACGCCAAAAATATTCAAGTCAGTAGTTGATTATAACAAAATATCAATGTATAACAAACACAGAACAGTAAATGCTTTAAAACCTGTCTCATCAAACTACAAACAACAAAATTCTTATGCAGTTGAAACTTTTTGCAGTAATCTGCGAGCGTATCCCATGGCCAGTAAATAAAAGAATAAAATTATTAATGACTGCGGGCAAAGTGATGCTGATCATCTGGTTTTTTATATTATATCCTTTTTGATTTCGTATTCAGGCGCCACATTATAAAGTACTTGCGTTCAGTCCTGTGAGGTGATCCAAATTTCACAGAGCAATGAATTGGCTGTCCAAAATAACGCTGTATTACGGGTTGTGGCTTTAGCCTTTAATTGTCAAAACGCCGATTGTTTGAAGAAAACATCAAAACAACCACTCCGATAGCCATCTCTTGTAAACCTCTTCACATAACGTTTGCAAGCGAAATATTAGTATAAAGACATTTTACCACCACCAAATCCAAGAATATATACGCATATTAATTCTGCTGTTAATGGGATACAGTAAACTTTTCTCATTTAGGCGTGTTTTGGACAAAACGCTTCGACACACAACATCTGGACGTAGTCATAAATGTACAAATTTTGTAAACATGACTCTATGCCACGACTCCTGTCATTTATTACTTGAGACTTGTAATGCAGCAGGTCCATTTAGGATGAATGTTGAATGCTAACTATGCTGACATCACTCTGATTATGAATCTGATTCTAGCGCCAGTCTTAAATGCACATTCAAATATGTAGGCAAATTACTTTTGAGTTTTTGCACCAAGAATGCTTGTAAATACTGGAATGACATCTAAAATCTATTCGATGACACAAGTGGAGTGTAAGCAGTTCTAATGATGTTGACCTGCCGATCGAATTCCCAGATGATTTAGAGGGATTCATCATCAGGACACATCGCGCAGACTCTGTAGCACATAAGGGAAAGATGAGATCTTCCGAGCATAAAGGTCAAAATCACTATAAGTTCAGTCATTCAGTGTTGCCAAAACGGCCATTTCCGCAGAGCTTGCTCACAAGTGTTTCGCTTATTTGCTGAGAAAACAGTCTTCATATACTCAAATTGCTATTTTGAGCGGATGACATGAAAAACTTTATTCACAAAACTCTGCCACGACTTTTATCCTAAAGCGAACTAGGCAGTTCCGGCTGTTTCTTCAACATAACTTGCCTCAGTGCACAAGAATAACGTCAATTGTTGGGACAAGGCCCTATTGAGTATGTTTTAGAAACATCCAGGAAGTGTAAAAAACAGCGAGCTGTCAAGGTTACGAAGATTTCTATAGAAAAAAACGATGATAATTCCAAAAAACGTACCTATGATTGACTTGCATTTGCGAATCACTACGTAATTTGAATGAAACTCTACTTCCACGGCCGCATTAGTTGGAGAGTTATCAATCATTTGGAACCTTGCAGCAGCATTCAGCTGTTGTTACAGCTCATAAACGTGCCTTAATTATGCTAAGGGGACGCTTTTAATGCATTTACATGAAATATATTAAAAGAGAGGTGTTAAAACTTATTTTTATGAGAAAACGTTCATTTTTATGACATAAATAACTTCGTATTGAAGAAACGTGTTTCAATAATCATTAAGTAAGGCATAGTAGGGAGCTGCACGCACTCAAAAAATGGGAAGTGTTTTGGCATTTGCTCTGAAAGCATGGTCGTGTTGCATTAGATTTTCCAGAATTAAAAAACTTTAATAATGCATTTTCACTTTTCCTCCTAGGTAACCGTACTTTCTCGTCCAATCATCACAATCCTCCGTCTACGGAGCCATGGCAAGATGAACAGTTTTTGTCATCTCTATTGCGAAGCGTAGACTATGGCGCACTTACCTTTCATGATTTCTCTGTTAGGCTGTAAATGGCAAATGCATATTTTTTCGTCTGCAATCTAGTCATGACTACGAAACGTGCCCTTTCTTGTCAAACAGACGCTTTCACATCATGTATTTGGAATTGCTAGGGATTGCATGCAAAAGGTCTGAAACGCCTAAAAAGGCATCACAGTAACCTGAGAAATGAACCGCCAGAGTGTAGGATGGGCTTGGGTAACTGGGCATCTAAGGGTGTCATGGTAGCTGTTAGAAAAGGCAGACATTTTCATCTCGTTTTTTTGGCATTGGCGTGTCGTCTAAATTAGCAAGAACGGTGCACATCCACCTGAAATGTAGGTTGATGATTGTCTGGGTAATTGCCGCGGAACTACTCTAAGGGGGAAGACGCGAAAAAGGCAGGGTCAGACAAAGTCGGCAAACTGCAAAGACAGGTAACAGAATGCGTGACCCCGAGAGTCTCTCTCATAACAGCACAACTTACATGAAAATTTACATCCACAATATGCAGGATCGAGATAATGACAATTAAAACAAAATTCATGTAAAAAATACTGAGACTGCCTAAAAGTAACTACTCAAAGCCCTGTTAAAAATGCAAGATAAGGTATATAGGAAACCTGCATACAGTGCGTGACCGATCTCATGAAATGTCGGCCAAAATCACGGAATGCGTTGCCGACTAGGAAGAATTACTTAGGTGGGGTTGTTATACTGATTATCTTGCAGCATAACCCTATAACACTTCGGACTCGCCAGAATGTCGGCTTTTGAATGCAGTTCTTTTTGACCTTCTGAAGAAACCACACTCGGTAAAAATGACTACCTATGTGGCATGCTTTTTTCCTATTCTATTTCGATGGTCTTATAGATTCAAATATATTTCATAGAAAATGTGGACAAAATATGATTTATTTTGCTTATTTGATAGGAAATCATATTGTTTTCATATTTTATTTCCGAAGAAAGTGTGTATTTAGGTTTGAAAAAAGTTTCCCAACTCCCAAATAATTTTTAGCCTGATCTGCCATTGCATCAGCGTTTAGCAACTTCAGTCTAAATGGTGCATGCTAACCGCGTGAGGAAAATCATATATTCCTCTATGCCTTTAAGAGGATACCACATAGAGTTCATGAAATTTTGCAATGGATCTGGATTGTGAGGATTCATGAGGTGCATTAGTAAACAGACATGCGCGATCTTGCACACATAGACATCGCACGGTCTTCAAAATCTCATAATAAGAAACTTTTTTACAACCTAAATACACACTTTCTTCGGAAATAAAATATGAAAACAATATGATTTCCTATCAAATAAGCAAAATAAATCATATTTTGTCCACATTTTCTATGAAATATATTTGAATCTATAAGACCATCGAAATAGAATAGGAAAAATGCATGCCACATAGGTAGTCATTTTTACCGAGTGTGATTTCTTCAGAAGGTCAAAAAGAACAGCATTCAAAAGCCGACATTCTGGCGAGTCCGAAGTGTTATAGGGTTATGCTGCAAGATAATCAGTATAACAACCCCACCTAAGTAATTCTTCCTAGTCGGCAACGCATTCCGTGATTTTGGCCGACATTTCATGAGATTGGTCACGCACTGTATGTATTTCTAAAAATTTTTCGCTATCCTTGTTTAAATATAAAGTTTTGCGCCCTCTAGCTCTCACTCCGCCTGCGATTTAAATTAACTTCAATTGATTTCTCTAATCATTGGCATGCTTTAATTGACCCCATTCGCATATTATTGTACTGACCTGATAGGAATTTAGCAAGAGCAGACGTTTGCTCATAAAATGGTCTGTTAAATAATAGAAACGTATTGCAGAACTGCCGTGTCAATAATACAACGAATAGTAATGAAAACACGCAACTCGTGTTTTTCTTCTAAATCATTGCCAGCTAAATAAATCACACAGGAAGACCTCTCCAGGGAACTGGAAATTACAAGCTTGCTTCAACAAATGATAGCCTGTTGGCGTCATTACTTTTCAAGGCAGATTTTAGTGACCAGAATCTTCAAAGCAGCTTCTGTTTTTCAGTATATGGTGCGCATGGCAGAAACCTCCCATTTGATATATAGCAAAATGTTTTATAACAACATGTAAGGGCAACAATGGTAACGTGTAATTATTATGCGCTAAGAAATAGACGCATCAAGTCGAAGGTATCATGCCGTTTTCTAAACTGAGGCACAACAAAAAATGAGTTTTCTTAAGATGGTATTTTAAGAAACTGGTAGCAGTCAGTTGTTTAACATCTGCATGTTGTCAAAAGAAGAGGCTTCTGTTTTTCAGGATAACGTGCGCATGGTAGAAGCCTCCCCATCTGATATATATAGCTACACATTTTACAGCAACATTTGGGGGCTACAATGGTAACGTGTAACTGTTATACCCTAAGAACCGCAACGCACAACAAAAATGAGTTTTTAAGACGGTAGTTCAAGAAACTGGTCGCAGTCATTTTCTCAGCATCTCCATGTTATTAAAGGAATTTCTTCTCCTATAGTCGTGAAAAAACTTCCTGCCAATAATAAGGCATGTTCAACTTTCAACTTTATTGCATTTTTGGCGTTCCTACTCCTGTGCCTGAACGGATATTTCGGGTGTTTTGCGTTTATAAAAGATTCCAGTCCTTGAGATTCTTCATTACTGTCAACTCTGATCGAATGGATACCCTCAACGAGGAAATGCAACTGAACGGTCTGGGTCAAATAAGCTACATCTTGCTCAAAGGCCTTTTCTTAACATGCGACCTGCGATAATGGCTCCCTGATAACTACCCATGTTATTCGGTCAATTCTAAAGCCGATTTAAATAATTTTAAGATTTAATCCGTGCATGCACATCCTTGCTCGTTCCGCTAAATTTTCTGCGCAAATGACACGTTACTTTGATTGTAGAACTGCGCCGTTTACTTTACACTAGCGCTTTTATCATTCCAATGCATTTAACATAAAGGCATTTCAAATTAGACACGTCGATAACATGCGATTAACTATAAGAGGAGCAAAACTACTGTTGTTTGTTTAAATTACCTGTCAGGTGGGGGGAAATCACGAGCGTGGTCAAACAAAAGATTGACTGTTGTGGCCATTACTTTGGTTCTGACGCTCAAATGCTCAGATCTTAAAAACAATAAGTTTTAAATATCCCTCTGTTTTTTAATAAAATAACGTGTGTGTTATCATCAGATCTCGCCTAACTAAAGCGGGTGAAAAAATCAAAGTTAATCTGTTGGTTTTTTTTTCTGGAAATCCATCTTATACGGACTTGGTCGAGGCAAATAACTGCTATCCCCCAAAATATGCAGTCATCTAAAAAGAAAGCCATTTAAAAACATGTCGCAAAAAACTGCCTCACACGTGAGACATCGGGCTAATGTGATAACTACACAGATTTCAAAATAGTCAGCATTAATCGTCGGTTTTAGTTCAACAAGATTCTCAAATATGTCAGTTTATCTTTGTCTGAACACTAAGATAATACTAGCTTTGTATTCATGGGTGATATAAAATATCCTTTATGCAAAGTGAGTATGTAGTTAGCTGCTAAATGTATCTTAGTGTGGCCTATTAGCTCAATCCCACAACGCTCATCAGCAATTTGAATTGAACGAGGAAGTTCAGACAGATCTTACCGGTGTCATTTGGGCTGCCTGTTCTCAGTTTTAACAACAGTCTAGGATCTGCATTTAGGGACTGTCTAGGTCGCTTCTTCGCTATCTTTTGAACCAGGGCCTGTTTTTATTCTGTGGCCTCATCAAACCTACTCATCAAAAGCTACTTAAAGTTAGAACAAAGCAAAGTTCTGGGCCAACTGTAATAAAAGTACGCTGCGGCCTTGCTCACAGAAGTTAAATTTATGACCTAGGTTTGATCACGCCTTTTTGCAAAGAACTAGTTAGACTGTTGTATAAAGGCTGCTCGTGCGGGATCTACCGTGCTGACATTGAGGGGACCTCCTCACCTATAGATGCCCGGGGTCCCCTGACGGAGTGAATACGGCCGCCATGACAATTCGAAGGTGACAATTAGTAGCCTTATTTGTCCTTTGTCCTGTCTAACCACACATCATTCCCCCTACTGCTGACTGATATCCGCTACCATACGGGTAGATGTACTCCGGGCGTTGGTGCTACCCGCGAAAGGGATTAGGGGGAGCAGTTACCAGGCCGCCAACTGCAGTAGTCCTTTATCCTCAAGGCGGTAACCCTGACGCCGCAACCGTCAAGGTCTGGCTTAATATAAGCTCATGAAGAGAATAGGCAGGTAACATTGCTTAAAGGAGTAAGCAGCTTAGGGTTTAGGGAAACCTACTCGGTTGTAATTCCTCTTCAAATCGGAACTTAGCTCTAAGTAGTTTTGGAATTGTGACACTGGGGCAGCATTGGGCCTCAGCTTTCGAGTATTTCTCTAGCACGAGACTTTACTTTTCACCGAGCAGCTGAGAATTGAGGACAACCATCGAAGCAGACTCCACTACATTAACAATGACAAGAGGAAAGATAGCAACAAACAATCTGTTCACTTAGGGAGCTCAAAAAATGGAGAGATATTATTTGTGTAACCCAAGAACACTTAAGATTAGGCACTCCAGAGTAGCCCTTCTCCGAACAACGATAATTAATCTAGTAGGACCCTCAACATGCTTTCTTCTCGAAAGTCGCTCCCTGTGAGATTGCTTCAGATGCAGGTACAGTCGATGTGTTATCTCGTAAAATGTTAACCGAAATCCTGAAATTATCCTCGACGTTTATGCTTATGTTAAGGCACGCCATAGCGCATATACTAAACCTCTTTGATGTACGCCGCCATCCGTTATGCTGCGCATATAAAAGACATGACTGGCGGAACCGAACTCTCCACCCGCATTTACGACCGCGCTTACGGAAGCCTCTCAGGCCCTCCGTTAAGGCATCCGGTTTAATAATTTAGAATCACCAAAGTCGATGAGGTCTGATTATTTTGCCTACCACGTCAACGCCTTCACTGCCAGAATGTAGGGTCGCTGACCATAAAGTTCAAAGGGTAATTTGGCCACTGCGCAGAACCCGGCTTGCTGACCAGTGAGTGCGTAAGCTGTATGGAAGCGTTCTGTGAGCACATACCCTTGCCCTGTCGTTATTGCACGTCAAGAATTGTCTATTCCTTTCGTTATTCTGTTCTTCGTTTTCTTCAGAGCGTCTTCCGCAGAACTACCGGAACCTCGGTAGCTTCCAGGCATTTCGAATGCACACCGATCGCCATACACAGCTCGTTTCTAAAACAGGGTAGTGTGGGGTTTAGATTGGGTTTTACGTAGTCATTTCACAGCAGTTGTGAGGACCTCATGCAAGGGAAAAAACTGCAGGCGAAGCTTAATGCCTGATATTACATTTTCATCAGTCAATGAGGTCTCGTATACGGTCCGCAGAGGATCTACATCCACTGGTTGCCATAGTCCACGTTCCACGAATAATGATTTCACCAAGGTTCCCTCGGAATTTCAAAAAAGAATTTATATTTGAGACGGAGTTTGTACTTAACTCAGTATTCCTTAGAAATGCAGTGCAATTTAAAAATAGAAGGCATGATTTAAACTGTTAAATCGCTTATAGCGCACATAAAATGCACCTGACGGACTGAAAAATACTGATTTACAGATTTGGAACTTTTTTTGTATGGCTATACAATACGTAAGTTAATCATACGAAAGGTATTCTCAAAATCAGAAATAATGACTGTAAGAGACATAACTAAAGATAACCACTTGCACACAAAATTAATTTACAATTTCCGCAGCATTCAGCCTCCCCTTTCCTCAAACGCCAGTCGGAGCCCGGTGTCATAGCGGAACCGAGACGACCATAGGCAAAATCAGACGCAGTGATGGTAAAAGCTCAACAGCTCGTCTGTGCGAGCTGCACACGTCCGGTATTCGCACGAAAGCCTAGGTTTTCGCAGAATCAGAGGGGACGGCTTGGATCCAACTGATTGGGATAGTCCGGGCGGCGGAAAAACCAGTATCGTTTGACAGTCCGTGTAAGGAAGGCCTAGTTGTCCCGTTAGCTGTAGCCTTCAAAGCCACAACTTTCAGTACATTGTGATAGGCCACCTTCACTCCAGATTGGTTATGCTGAGGAAATACCCTGAGTAGTAATGGAATGCACTAGCTGACAGGGCTGCAGAGGATTGTCTACGTGCAAAAAAACACGACGGATTTTGCCAGACAACACACTCCTCACCAGAGTCTGAGGAGCCTATTCCATGCATGCAGCGGGTGAGGTAGGAAGGGTGTGGTTGTGGTGTATGCGCCGGTGGTAAGATGTGTGTTAATGGGATTTGATCTACGCTATATAATCTCTGTTTTCGGGGAGGTGCCAGTGACTACATAAACCCGTGCGATGATTAAATGTTGTCGGGCAGGCAAACAGTTGTCACGAAGGCGACCGACATCGTTTGGTGCTCCTAGCACTGGTTTAACGGTTTCATTACAAGCTTGGCATCTGATATTACATTTGCATGGGATCTCGCATACGGTCCGCTGTTGATCGACATCCACTCTTTTGTCAGAGGCCTGTGGCTACAGCTTTTACGCAAGTCCACTTGCCATGGATAATGATTCCACCAATGTTCACTTGGCATTTCAGTGGTTAGAACTCATATTCGAGGCACAATCTATGCTTAGCCCAGTACTCATTAGAAATGCAGTGCAATTCAACAGCAATACGCTATAAAACGACTGGATGTATGCCGTTAAGTAGCTATTAGCACATCTGACACTAGTTTAACGGTGTCATTTCAACCAACTACAAATTAAGCGACCGCACCGATGCCGGATGTAGATTTGACATAAAATTATGGGCAGGATAGGTTGATGGGTGTCTATCATGTGGCCGTGACGATGTTGTTAGTAGTGTCCTCATTATTTTAGTGAAAGTTGTCAGTGTGAAGATGGGCGACTTGTCGGATGTGCGATGTTGGTTTGGCATGTGAACAATGCAGTCAATTCCAGTGTCGTCGATGTTTATGTAACCGAATAGGTTCATGCGGTACCTCAGTTTGCGTGGACATTGCGGACAGTCAAGGGGGTCGCGGCGGGTATCTATCGCATTTACCGGCCCTGGTTCGCCGTTGTTCTTTCAAGAAACCCACACTCCGATAAAGTTAGCTGTGTACTTTGTCCATAAAGAGATGTCATACCGACAACGGCGGATACGATATTGCTTTCGCAACGTTCATTTTGTAGATTTTGCTAAAATCTCGGCGGAATTTCATCAAATCCCCGTGCTATTTTGAAGCAACATATAAATCCCTCATATCCATGGACGTAATTTATTTCTGCAGGCAAATACACGACCAGATTCATATTTAGGTCCTAATCTGTAACGCATTGTCCCGCTTTAAAACTAGCGCCAATTTGCTTTAATCATGTCAGTGCTGTTGCTGAAAAGAATTAAACGACGATATGCGGTAAGATCCGTTCGGGGATAGAGTTGCATACAGATTGGATGCAACCATCAGGCGTCAGATAATCTTCTCTCACGAAAACTGCTCAGCAATATTGAAAAACGGGAAAAAGGAGACACGATCGCTAGGAAGGGAGCGTTATTCGCCTACAGTTTCGGATTTCTCTTCAAACCCATCATCAGAGACAGCAGCAGATAAGGGTGGTTCATGCACAAGGAGTTGCAGTATATATAGGATGCAGTCGCCATACCACCGCATAGCTATGAATACTAATGACCTTCGCTCCCCCCCCCTTCATCACGGATCATTTCACTTAGTTTGATGACTATATAATGGCCGACATTCGCGTCGTAAATTGCTACAATTTTATCATGGGTGTTGGATATTGGCGTGACGATTGCTCGACCATCTGTCTCACCGATGCTGTTTGCCTGTGCGCACCCCGCGTGGCTAATTACTCCGCCTAGGCGAAGTTTCTGCATCGAGTATAGAAGGGGAAGTTCGTTGCACCTCTTTGTAGACTGCGGGTCAGTAAAGCATGATTCAAGCAGGTGGCGGCTCACGCGTATGTCACCTCTAGCGAGAATTTGGGCCTCGTCAAATTTGATTTAGCTGCCGGATCTTGTCAAATGAGTCGTGACTTGAGAGCTGGCGTCATTTATCCGCACTGCTACACGATGTGTGGCCATTCGCGTTTGGATCAGAATTTCGGTTTCTCCGAGGTAGTTGCTTTGTCCGATAAACGACTCCAGACGTGTCATGCCAAGGCAGCTGATATTTCGATTTCATTATCTGACGCCTGATGGTTGCCTCCATTCTGTGTTCAACTCTATCCCCAGTGGTGTGAGAGGTTGTACAACAGCCTCCGAAACGTTCTTGACGTAAGGAAGCATTCGCAAAAATTTGGTGTCCGTTCGTTTTAGCCTTTCTTCCGTTTTGCGAATGCACGGCTGTCAACAGTTGCGCGGTGGTCATTGGCACACTTACTAGCTGGAAGCCAACTTGCGCCTAGCTGACCGAGCCTTTGCCGCTGCATGGGGCAGAAGCTGTCTATTAATACCTTGTGGTGAAATCTGACGTGAGTTTCAATTCGCTTGTTTTATCCGAAACCATTTGGTAGAAAATGATTTCTTCATGCAAAACCCATTTTAAATTTTATTATGTTCAATTTACGAAATTCGTTTTGGCCAGCTAAGTAAACTACGGCCACATACAAAATTTCTACTTCATCAGCCAATGGAATACAAACAAATAGACTGGAGGGAATAAGAATGCGTCCGCTCAATGACTTTATTTTGCATGCGCCATGTCTACATCATATACCAGCTAGGAACTAATAATTTCGAAACGCAGTAAATCGACACCCATTTCGGATAAAGTGCACTTGGATGTCGGGGAAGATAAAAATATAAACTGGTTATTGTGGCTGCAGTTGACGTTTTGCGTCCAGATGACCTAAGGATGGTTTTACATATACATACATATCTATGTTGGGTCGGATCTTATTTCGTGACCGAACCAGCCGTAGACAAGCCCGAGCCTAACCTATAATGCCAACCCTTTACCCCTAAATCCGACACCTGACCTTAACCACTAACCTCTTACCCCAACCTCTATCTTTAACACTTGCTTCCTAGCCCCAACCCCCCAATCCCTAGCCCCAAACCCCTAGACCTTGGTTCCTAACCCCTAAACTTAACCCCTAACCATGACCCCTGGTAGATACGGCTTCAAAATAAAATCTTGCCATACATCTTTGTTAACTTATTTTCTGCAAAACCAATAATATTATTCAAGCAATTTTTGCCAGTTGTACAGCAGGACAGTGCCGTTACAGATTAGGATATAAATACAAATCCGGTCGTGTATTTGCCGGCAGTAATAAATTACGTCCATGGATATAAGGGATTTATATGTTGCTTCAAAATAGCAGGGTGATCTGATTAAATTCCGCCGAGTCTTAAGCAAAATCTACAAAAAGAACACTACGAATGCAATATCGTATCCACCGTTGTTGGAATGAAATCCCTTTATGGATAAAGCGCACAACCCACTTTATGGGAGTGTAGGTTAACTGAAAGTACAACGGCGAACCAGGGCCTGTGAAAGCGATATATACCCGCCGCGACCCACTTGACTGTCCCCAATGTCCACGCAAACTAAGGTCCCGCATGAGCCTATTCGGTTACACAAACATCGACGACACTGGAATTGACTGCACTGTTCACATTTCAAACCAAGCTCGCACATCTGACAAGTCACCCATCTTCACACTGACAACTTTCACTAAACTAATGAGGACACTACTAACAACATCGTCACGGCCACAAGATAGACCCATCAACCTATCCTGCCCATAATTTTATGTCAAATCTACATCCGGCATCGGTGCGGTCGCTTAATTTGTAGTTGGTTGAAATGACACCGTTAAACTAGTGTCAGATGTGCTAATAGCTACTTAACGGCATACATCCAGTCGTTTTATAGCGTATTGTGGTTGAATTGCACTGCATTTCTAATGAGTACTGGGCTAAGCATAGATTGTGCCTCGAATATGAGTTCTGACCACTGAAATGCCAAGTGAACTTTTGTGGAATCATTATCCATGGCAAGTGGACTTGCGTAAAAGCTGTAGCCACAGGCCTTTGACAAAACAGCGGATGTAGATCCACAGCGGACCGTATGCGAGATCCCATGTAAATGTAATATCAGACGTCAAGCTTGTAATGAAACCGTTAAACCAGTGCTAGGAGCACCAAAGGATATCGGTCGCCTTCGTGACAACTGCTTGCCTGCCCGACAACATTTAATCATCGCACGGGTTCATGTAGTCACTGGCACCTCCCCGAAAACAGAGATTATATAGCGTAGATCAAATCCCATTAAAACACATCTTACCACCGGCGCATACACCAAAACCACACCCTTCCTATCTCACCCACTGCATGCATGGAATAGGCTCCTCAGACTCTGGTGAGGAGCGTGTTGTCTGGCAAAATCCGTCGTGTGTTTTGCATGTAGACAATCCTCTGCAGCCCTGTCAGATAGTGCAATCCATTACTCTTCAGGGTATTTCCTCAGCATAACCAATCTGGCGTGCAGTTGACCTATCAGAATGTACTAAAAGTTGTGGCTTTGAAGGCTACAGCTAACGGGACAACTAGGCCTTCCTTACACGGACTGTCAAACGATACTGGTTTTTCCGCCGCCCGGACTATCCCAATCAGTTGGATCCAAGCCGTCCCCTCTGATTCTGCGAAAACCTAGGCTTTCGCGCGAATACCGGACGTGTGCAGCTCGCACAGACGAGCTGTTGAGCTTTTACCATCACTGCCCCTGATTCTACCTCTGGTCGTCTCGGTTCCGCTATGACACCGGGCTCCGACTGGCGTTTGAGGAAAGGGGAGGCTGAATGCTGCGGAAATTGTAAATTAATTTTGTGTGCAAGTGGATATCTTTAGTTATGTCTCCTGCAGTCATTATTTCTGATTTTGAGAATACCTTTCTTATGATTGACCTACGTATTTTGTCTCCATACAAAAACGTTCGTATTCTGTAAATCAGTATTTTTCAGTCCGTCAGGCGCATTTTATGTGCGCTATAAGCGATTTAACAGTTTAAATCATGCCTTCTATTTTTAAAGTGCACTGCATTTCTAAGGAATACTGAGTTAAGTACAAACTCCGTCTCAAATATGAATTCTTTTTTTTTGAAATTCCGAGGGAACCTTGGTGAAATCATTATTCGTGGAACGTGGACTATGGCAACCAATGGATGTAGATCCTCTGCGGACCGTATACGAGACCTCATTGACTGATGAAAATGTAATATCAGGCGTCAAGCTTCGCCTGCAGTTTTTTTCCTTGCATGAGGTCCTCACAACTGCTGTGAAATGACTACGTAAAACCCAATCTAAACCCCACACTACCCTGTTTTAGAAACGAGCTGTGTATGGCGATCGGTGTGCATTCTAAATGCCTGGAAGCTACCGAGGTTCCGGTAGTTCTGCGGAAGACGCTCTGAAGAAAACGAAGAACAGAATAACCAAAGGAATAGACAATTCTTAACATGCATTAACGACACAGCAGGGATGTGAGTTCATAAAAGGCCCTCATACAGCTTACGCACTCACTGGTCAGCAAGCCGGGTTCTGCGCAGTGGCCAAATTACCCTTTGAACTTTATGGTCAGCGACCCTACATTCTGGCAGTGAAGGCGTTGACGTGGTAGGCAAAATAATCAGACCTCATCGACTTTGGTGATTCTAAATTATTAAGCCGGATGCCTTAACGGAGGGCCTGAGAAGCTTCCGTAAGCGCGGTCGTAAATGCGGGTGGAGAGTTCGGTTCCGCCAGTCATGTATTTTATATGCGCAGCATAACGGATGGCGGCGTACATCAAAGAGACTTAGCGTATGTACTATGACCTCTCTTTTCATTAAGCCTAGTACCTAGTTTTCGTGTCTAAACATAAATATAAACGACGAGGATAATAACACCTATGGGGATCCTAGTTTGGTGTTAAAATTGAAAAGAATAGACAGCCAACAAGATGCCGGTTAGATCTGACTTTGCTTTCATTTCCTATTCAAGTTGCTGATGCGGGGTTTGGGCTTTCGCTAATAGTCCCCACTAGGGTACATCCAGCTGTTACCTGCATACCCCATTTGGAAACAGAGTATTTTTTTATCACCCATGAACACAAGGCTAGAATAATCTTAGTGTTCCGACAAAGATAAATTGACAAAATTTGGAATCCCTTTGAACAAAATGTGGACAATCAATGCTGATTATTTTGTTTTCTGCATAGTTACCTCATTAACCAGATGTCTTGAAGTGTAAGGCAATTTTGTTGCGAGAGTTTTAAAATTGCTACCCTATTAGAATCCTGCATATTTTTGGGGACAACGGACACCTGTTTCCTATAACAGTTATTAGCGTCGACCAAATGTATATGAGATGGCTTTCCATAAACAAGTTTTACTAAGTTAAGTTTGATTTCTTCACCCGCTTTAGTCAGATGAGATTTGATAAGAACATACACGCTTATTTTTCGTGTGTCTTATTTGAAATATATATATTTTGAAGGGATTGGAATAATTAATAGAACAAGAGTAATGAAGCCGGCCCAGGTCTAAAGTCAAAGTGGCATGTCATTCGCGCAGAACCTTTGGCCGCCCCAGCAAGGAAGAGCGTGCACGGATTAAATCTGGAAATCATTTAGATTGACTTAAGAATTGATGCAATAACGTCGGCAGTCATCAGGGAACCATTATCGCAGGTTGCGCGTTTAGGAAAGGTCTCTGCACAAGATTTAGTTTATTTCGTCCAGACCGTTCAATTGCAATTCCTTGTTGAGGTCATCCATTTGTTCAGAGTTGACATTGATGTTGAATCTCAAGGACTGGCAAATATTGGAATTCTTGATAAACGCAAAATACACGGAATATCCGTTTATTCAGGGAATTAAGAACGCCGAAATTGCAATATCGTTGAAAGTTTAACGTGCCTCACTATTGCCAGAAAGTTTTTCACGAGTATAGGAGAGGAAATTCCTTAAATATTATGGAGATTTTGAACCAATGCCTGCGACCATTTTCTTAGAATACCGTCCTAAGAAAACTTATTTTTGTTGTGCCCCAGTTTAGAAAACGGCATGATACCTTCGACTTGATGCGTTGCAGTTCTTAGCGCATAACAATTGCACGTTACCGTTGTTGTCGCTATATGTTGTTGTAAAAAGTGTCGCTATATACCAGATGGGGAGGTTTCTGCCATGCGCGTCATATCCTGAAAAACAGAAGATTCATTAAAAATTCTGGCCGTTAAAATCTGCGCAGTTTTTTCTTCAAAAAGTAATGACACCAAAAGGCCATCATTTTTAAGCACGCTCGTAATTTTCAGCCACATGGAAATATCTTCATGTGTGACTTATTTCTCCAGCAGTAATTTAAAGAGAAACACGAGTTACGCTTATTCATTAGCATTTATTTAATTATCGACATGGCAGCTATGAAATCTGTTTCTATTATTAAGAAGACCACTTTACGATCATACGTCTGCTGTTGATAAACTCTAATCAGCCCAGTAGACTTATGTGCAATGGGGTCAGTCAGAACATGCCGGTGATTAGGGACATCACTTGAAGTTAGTTTTGAAACGCAGGCGGTGTTAGAGTGCGAGGACATATTTTAAATGAAAGTTTCCATATCTTTCCTCTGTCTTTCCCCTTCTATTCATGCCGTCGTTCTTAGAGACATGCATTTTGAATACTGTAAGTTAAGGCGGCCTGTGTAGCATGACCGTTTTTGTTTTGGCACTAATATCTTTTTCAATAAACCCATTCTGCGCAGGGTAAATTCGGCATTTTAGTCGACGCACTAGAGTTAACGTTCAATGCATTGAGAATTTTTTCGGATTATTCGTATATTCTGTCTATTGAGACAGCTACTATTAACGATCCCCTGAGAATCTTATGAGGCATGCAAAAACTAATTAGGATCTGCTTTGTTAGAGGTACCGCTAAGTGCAAACTTTATCTTTGCAAGTTCGTCCGAACTCAGTGACCGCGCATTCGTCTGACAGTGTTCGACGCTGGGGGGTAAAGTGACCAGCGAGTTACCAGCGTTTCCCATGGGCTTTCTGTGTTTTGCTAAAATGTACTGACTCCAAGTTCGCAAGGGGATCCGCTAACGAGCCGAATATCTCGCAGCTGCATCAGGCTGTTTCGCAATATCTGCGAAACCCACCTTGCTAGGCTTCCACCTGGTACATGTATGGAAAATGTGACACATAACTCAGCGATTGCACAGGTTTTGACTGTCTATCGTAGCTTGTAAATGTGCTGCGCGGTTGTTCCAGAGTACCTGGCAGATTTCAGCTCAAGTATTCATACCGACTGTCGGTCCGAGCCCAAAGGCTTTGTCCTGATTGATTTATGCTAACGTCTCTAATTGATATTTGAGGAAAGTAAAAAGAACACCAAATGTTCCATGTACTTGCGGATGATCCTGACGTGATGTGCAAACAGCTTCAGTCATCAGTAAGGCGTTAGGAAAACCGAATATATTTTAGAGAATGAAGCAGAGAGAAAAATAATGTTCAGGTGTGCGTCAAAATCGACTTGGTTGCTGGCATCGGTCATGCGATTTTTCATGACCCATGGATTCCTTCTGCTCCAGCTCCTACGGGTCTGTTAAAAACCCAACGCTTAGACGGAAAATGACATTCAGAGCAGACTCGTACGAACTCAATGCCTGCACGTTCGACTGACGGTGTTCGTAAGAAAGAAATGTAACATTGAAAGCAGTGTTGATAGAACGCAATTGCCATGCAACGCAACGTGTATTATAGTTCACTGCTACTAAACTCATAGCCGACGGCCGGAAGTAAGGGCAATTATTGCTAACTCGTCCGCTTTAGAGCCGCTGATGACCGTGGTAACAATACCGTTGCTGATTCTTGACACGATAATGAGACGGCTATCTGGCTCGCTGTCACCGGAACTGTTGCTTGCCCGCATCAATCCTCCGTGGTCATTTACTCTGCGCTAGCAACGTTTAAGCAGAGAATACGGGGGAAGTAAATCATTTTTTGTATCATAGGGCTCTGTACACAAACCGTGTGCAGTAAGAATCAAGTTTTTCGACTTTTAATCACCGGGTACCTTGCCCGAATTCGTTATTAAAAATTAAGTTTCTAGAATGTGATCTCACGTGAAAATTTATTAGCTTTGTGGATACACAAAGTCGCTCGTCACTGGTTGAATAGCTCGTTGCAGAGAATGCCTGTTTTTAGTTCACGCACCTTCCTTACAGACGTTAAAATCTGTAGTAGAATGCTATATCGACCGAAAGAACAATTTAGGACGAAAGACACCAAAATTTATTTAAAGTGGTATTTTTGAACCATGGCTTAAAATAAAGAAGTAGAAATAAATTAAATTTCTAAGTTAAATGACTGGCTGACGTGTTTCTACAAAACTGCTTCTTGGTCTTATTAACTGCGTCCTGCTTTTAAGCTGAGGCGGTATTTTCACGCAATCGCTTTAGTTTGAGCAAGCTCTTTTTCAAAGTTCTTGCTTTAGAAAAAGAATTTTGAAAAATCGCTGTTAAACTGATTAAAAGTGTGTGGAGATTTTTACCTAAAGGGTCAAGAACAAAATAACAAGGCAACAGTCATCGTGTAACGACATTAAAAAAAGTTCGCATTATGTTTCTTAACAGTGTGCTGTTATTATTTGGTTATATATTTAAATATTAATTCGTATGAATTAATGTTCGAACTACAGCTGACTAGTAGAATGCGTTCAAATTTGATTATCATATTTTTTTGAAAACCCTTGCCTGCCAAAACTATTTTTTTGCTAATATCTGTCTCTGTTCTACTTTATTAGATCTTCAGTACGGTCATCGACAGGTTGAACATCGATGTGATATTTTGGGCTATAATGCATATTTAAGCTGCTTTAAATATCCTGTAGTGTTTGGACGTTTCAGTACTTACTTTTTACTACATACGTTGCACGATTTCTATATTTAAATACTCTTGAATAGACATCAGAGCCTACATGGTAAACCTAAGCATTATTTTTTCAAATAATTACTTGCACAAGCAAGTATTTTTTCTTATTATAAAGTTACCTTTAGGTTTGGTTAAAATTTAGAGGATGCTAAAAATTACCGCTATTCTTGGACTCCGAATGTTCCGTATATCGAGACGGACATCATCATCAATTGCGTTTGGTGATGTTCGCAGCACTTATTCAAGTAATGCAACGGACGCACTTTTTGGTTGAAACCATTGTTAGTAAGAACGTATCTCTCCTTTCTGTGCGCAGTTTTCTGCTCCAAAATGACATTTCGTTTTGTTTAGAAAGGTTTTCGCTGCGGAATGTGTAGCGCCTTTCCTGTGATTAAACGTGAACTGTTTTACCAAAAGAATTAACAGCGGGTCTGCTTTAATTACTTAAAAGTTTTCCGTATTCCTAAAGGAAATAGGATGTAACAGAAACGACAGCGGTAAATGTCATCTTAGAACTCGGAAATGATGTTTTGCGAGGAGACCTTCCTTTAAGAACAGATGTGTTTTTCAATGCCTTATGAAAAATTGTTGGATGTGGAGGCGTTTTTTGGCCGTTTTTAAATCATAGGACAGTGTAGATTTTTCGCGTAAGGCTATCTGAAATATCGACAAGCAGGCATGTCAGTTAAGTCCTAATATCGGTGTAGATAGTTTCGGCATAAATTGTTTGAAAAAGAATGCTTCAAAATGTGTGCAATTAAAGGAAGAATTCACGAAGATTTGCGTTCTTGCATATCAGTTTTCATCTAATAGCAGCCAATCAGTGATAGATCTGATCAAACGAAATTTCATGTTGACCCAACTGTCAAAAACTCCGCGCCTCGGTGGGATTCGAACTCACGCAGTAAGGGAAAGGCTTTAGTACAGTCTTAATGCGTGTGTTCAAATCCTACCGAGACGCCCAGTTTTTCACAATTGGGTCAATATGAATTATTCCAAATCTGCCAAAATATCTATGGACAAACAAAATTTTGCTGTCTGCTTTGACAATGGATTATGAACATTTTTCGTTAAGGATGCCAGACACATTTCGAAAAGCGAGATTTACGCATCCTAGGATGTCGGGAAGTTTCTTCTGAAGAAAAAAACGTAGCACTAAAGCGTAGGCGCAAAAATGGAAGTGTAGGGGACAGATATTCGGGTATTACATGGCGTACACTTTTTAATTAAATAATTTACATCCTGAAAATCATGCTGACGTTTGGTACCGAAACAGATATATTGAGATTTTTTAAAATAAAATAGGCCTTTTCTAACATAGTCATTTATTCCGATAGCCCGTTAGTAGCTAGCTTCTTCATATATTGCAGCAGGGGAAGATACAATCACTAGAGGCGAAATATTGTTTGAAGTTCTGGATTCTCGCTAGAAATTCCCACTAGAGGCACTTGAATATAGACATAAAAGAGCCACATTATGTGCAGTATATAGAGAACGCAGTTCTCCTTCAACCTAATAAGTATAATGATTCGCCGGTTCCTAATTCATGGCCGATAGTCGTATTTAGGACAATTCTATCTTGTCCGCCCGCATTGGAGCCGTTACTGGCCGTGGTTATACTACCGTTGCTGATTCTTGGCGCAATACTGAGTCGGCTATCTGGCTCGCTGTCACCGGAATTGTTGGTTACACGAATTCCTTTCCCATCGCAATTTACTTTGCGCGCGCAACGTCTAAGCAGAGGATACGGAGGAAGTAAATCATTGTTTGTATTCAAGGGCTCGGCGCAAATATTCCTTGCAGTAAGAATAGGCGGTAATCTCGCCAGAGTTTGTTATAAGCCACTAATTATCTAATCAACTGAAACTGAAAATTAGGATGTCAACAGTAGGGTGGAGGTTGCAATTGGCTGTCGGTATACTGTTGATCCTGTCGTAGGGAATGTTGGCAATTTGGAACAGTACGCTAGGCTGTGAGCTGACTAAATGCAGAAGAGAAGAGAACAAAGAGGACGGTCGGCGGCAAAAAAGATAAAAGTGGCATAATGCATGCAGTGTTTATAGGATGCAATTACTGCGCAGACGCATGATTATCATGATTCGCAGGCAACGACTTCATTGCGGACGTTCGCATTTACGGCGATGCTTGCTTGCCTGAGCCATTAGTAGTCGTGATTTTATTCCCGTTGTCGATTTTTGGCTAGGTTTACTGGCTCACCGTCAGTTGAATCGTCGGTTGTCTGCGTCCTACCTCGAGGCCAATTTCACTGAGCATGCAATATATCGGTAGAGAATATGACGAAGAAGATCATTGACAGCGGTTCGAAAAACCACAACTACGGCAACTCGCGGTCCACGCCGGCGGACACTTATTGTGGGAATTTCGGTTCGTTCCATCCTGAGGGCGTAACCAAGTCTCCAGAATGAGCTAGCGTCCTTTCTTCTTGCTGATTCTCTTGTGAAGTCATTCGCGTGTGAAATAATCTCACAGCTTCGTCGATGTAGTTGTGTTGCAGGTAGCTAAGCCAGGAAAAATTCTAGACGTTTCCTTCCAATAACAGTAAGTTAGCGAGGCTATCGTACGTGAGGAACGTCTCGGAAGGCATCGATCACCTTCCCACATTACGCGCATTTAGTTTTGAACAGAAACAGGAATCAGCCATCTAGTGACAGGTTGGGAGATCGAAGCATCCATTGCCTATAAATAATGCGCTTATTATACTCCTTTTGCCTTCATTTGAAAGTCTATCTGATGATGTTTTCCAGCAAAAATCCAAATTGCCAAACAATAACCTTGTTTTAATGATGGCAATTTCTTCTTCTTTTTCTTCTTTGTACAGGCATTTCCGCCGGCATTTGAAAGACATATTTGTACCGGATACTGCTGATTGCATAAGTAAAACATAAAACTTAAGTTCACCCAGTGCACCCCACCCTTTGGTGACTGGTTCATTCACTCCATTCATCCGTCTCAGTATTGACTCCTAACTGCTGACAGATAAGAGCCATTTCAGTACCGATATGTCAGACTTTTCAGGGTTAAGGCAGCAACGTATGCGTTTGCCAAGCTATATTTTCCAATAGTAGATTTTGCTTTAGATACTGCTGGTCATGTTCGATCAGTAAGAAACGCGATAAAAGTCTTTGTTATCTTAGGGAAGATTTTCGCTCACCAGGTCGCAAGGCACACCGTTCACATTAAATTTTGGAGATCTGTCAAAATCCCTCCAGGCAGTCATAGGTGAACCATTGACAATCCATAAACGAAGAATCGGCCGAGATGGGGAAGATTGGGACAGCCATTTTCGGCTTACCAGTCACCGTCAACACCAAGGCGCAAAAGGACTATTATGTTCCGAAATTTATTCGATGAAGCACATCCTGCGATAGTTGGTATTCATCTTGACCAAACCGTGAAAGTGTCGGTGACCTCAGTGTTTAGCTCGGGCAAATCTCTACCCACCTGAGCTACGACGACCACCGGGGGCCGGCATTTTAATCACATTTGGGTCAAGTCGCCCACCCAGTCGACTGCAACATTTAAAATCCACCGAATCTGATATTGTAACCTGACTTCCTCGGCAGGATTTTCTAATAAATCAATTGAGAATCCACCAGACGACTACCTGACTCACGTAATAAATCGTTATTTTGGCAGGTTTCTTTGGTGTTGCGGATGGCAGATGTCAGTATTATGACCCCTCGGCTCAGTAGTACGGCAGTTTAGCGTCAAAAGATACCACAGTAGTAGCATGGGTACTAGTGTGAAGCGCAGACAAGTGTGTGTTGGGCGATAATCTGCCGCTGCATGACACAGCTGCAAGGGGTTCGACTCTTCAGCGAGTCTTCTAGCATCTCCGTGTGTTTCTGGTAGATCCTCCAGTTTAGAAGTTGATGCATTTTAATTTCCTCAGAAACCAACCGCAATCTTGGAGTAGGTCAGTTTATACCGGGGTCTAGAGGCGCAGACCGAAATTTAATATATGAATATTTGAGTCGAAGTCCATCACCCATAGAGGGATGACCGCGTAGTATTCATTAACTGCCGACTGAATAGCCGAACGCCTCCCCGCCCTGTCATGTAGCGGCAGAATATCGGCAAAACACGCGTCCGGGCTTATGGCTAGTATCTGTGCTGTTGGTATGGTATCTTCTAAGACTGGAATATTCAACTAGCTGCCTGTCATCCGTTAATGTATATAACGCGATCATTCGGCTGTGGCTGACAGACTCCGACATACACGAATACATAAATCCATACTTCGATTTCATGCATCGAATTTCGGCCTGTACCTACAGACCCTAGTGTGAACGTATCCACTCAAAGTTAGTAGTAGGTCTCGGGGAAATTAAAAAACAAAAGTGTTGCTTTTGCTTTCAGCTGCTCAGTGACTAGGAATCGGAGGGTTTTAAACACTAATGTGACTAACCTACAATTAGGCAGGACTGAGAAGCGACGACTCATATGCTAGGTTATATCACTTCAGCCAGTTCTTTTTGGTTAGGGTAATATGAAGACTGACGTATTACAACCGAACTGGCGCCAACTTCCAGCGGTGTATATATCTTCTTGCGCCAACTTTAGCCTTAAAAAGATCTTCATTACTCAAAATCTCTTTGCCGGAATTTGGCGCATGTTGGTTTGTAACTCAGACAGCTCCATAGTCCGGTACTGAAACTTTCATTCTAGTAATATTCATAGAATTAATGACCATTTCTCCAGGCATTGGAACGTATCATCTTGCGTGTTACGCGTCTTTCGAGGATTCGCCGCAGGTTAGGATTACTTGGCCGTATGGCTGTGCTATGACCTCTTTCGTAAAGAACATTGTTTTTAGATTGATCGCCCAAATTTTTGGATTACATATCAAAATGCGATTATGCTGAAAGTATGACAGTGATTTGAAAATAAAGGAACACAAATAACTCCGTGTATATCAACTCAGGTAATGATTAAATACTTACCTTGGCAATGAAGCCAATACTTCTAAAATTGGGATTAGGTGATTTCACAACGCTGTCCTCACTCGCCGTTTCCTTGCACCCTGTACTCAAACAGCGATGGTCTTTTGTATTTTTATGACTAATCTTTGGTGATTTTTGAGTAGTTTTAATACATGCCCTTTTAAACAAAGAATTATAGTACGTAAATCTCGAAATCTTCTTCGTCTTGCCATTATCAATGAGTGAAGCAAGACAAATCAGCTGTCTCCATTTTCTGTCTTTCGACTGCTTACAAAATGAAAACGGAAGGCAAAATGTGCAATAAAATACAAAACAACGATTGCAACAAAGTGCAGCTTGCAAAAATGGTGACATAAAGCCCAGCGGCCGAGGCCTAAAGAGGTTATGCAACCGACGAGACGAAGGCGAAGGGTTAAAATCTACTTTTGGATGCATTTAAACATTCTAAACAGACAATTTAGAAAAAAGAGTGCAAAAAAACTGTGCACTTACTTTTGCGATATTTTAAGAAAACTAACAGTACTTATGGGAAGTATACGATTGCACCATGTAGCTCTGCTCATCTACTTATATGCTATGTGTCAAGGAAATTTAGATTACTAGTTGTATTGTGCAGGGTGTACGTAGATCTTTATTTATTTTGTATTTTGATGACATTTTTAAAGGAAGGAGTCCTTACCCATGCTATGCTCTATTCGAATCCGGTGAAGCCTTGAATTATGATATAGAGACTCACAGATTTTAGTGGAACAAACGAAAAAAACTTGGATTTCTGCTGTTAATATTGTAAATTATCCCTTAAGTTTTGGCGATATAAGCGTCAGCGTCGACAACACTGGAAGCTCGATAATTTGAAGACTTTGCAGTTGGCAAGCCACACATAAAGCGGCAAGGCATCCTACTCCTCATTATCAAACTGTATTAAGGGTTTACCTGATCAGAGCGCAATAGTGTCTCACAACTTGAGTAGCATTCAGGATAATAGCGTGCAGAGTAAGATAAAGGAGTCCGGTCTTGGTAATGACATGTTTGCAATGTCAAAGAAGCCTGAATCGGACAAGTATTCTTCAGTATTAGTAAGAAACCAAAATTATAGGCGAGATCTGGAAACGCTGCAAGAACAATTAGTTTTTATGTCCCCTTATCAGACATATATATTTCGGGTACTGCTTATGAGACAGTTGTTTTCTTGGTGGTTTTGATCACTTGACAGACCTCGGACAACAGTAGCTTAATCAAGGGATGATTATTTTTAGAGAGGTTACTCAACAGTGCAAATGTGAACGGTTCTAGAATAAAACCCTGTGAAAGGGAAACGAGAAATAGCATATCTGTTCTCGCTAGAAATGTCCGGCTGCTGATAACAAAGAATACCTAACCGAAAATTGCAGACAATGTAAGGATAGTTAAATGAACATCTATCGGCCACAAAGCAATTAGATCCGCGTTTGCATATGGACTGAGATGGACGCATTTAGGTAAACAGACCAGTTTTAATGATGTAGGCAAGAAGCTCATGTAGCAAAATTTAATAACATCAGCGACTGAGTTGCTACCCAGTGTTTACATGCTTCTCTCCCTAAAATCGGAAGACAGTCGTTTCGCGAATGGTTGGAAGGGGACGGAATGCTGATGGTTTGGTGGTCAGTCGGCGTGACTTAGGACAGACTGCTTGAGAATTCGGGGAGGCCTCCCTTAGTTAATTGAAATTGACTTAACTCACTGGCAAGGGCTGTAGTTCCTAACCAGGCACAGCAAACAGATTTTAAAGGGGAGGGCTGAGTACAGTGTATAACATTCTTACTCAGGTGGGATTTGAGTCGCACGCATTGAAGCCTGTAATGAGTACCAGCTCGTAGCTTGCACGCGTAGCAGGACTGTTTTGCCTCGCCAATCACAGCGTCCGCGCTCAAGTTAGGTTAACTTGTCATCGTTTAGTCATCAAAACAAGGCAGGAGAAGTGATTCAACCTTACTATAAACTAGTTCCACTGAAACCATAACTCTTTGCGGCCATTCCATGCGGACGCAGTGAGGGATAGATTTTTCGATTAGGACATTTATTCTCAAAAAAGCAATTTAATGTGAAGCTTCTTCTTGCATATGCGCGAAAAGATCACACTAGGTTTCTGTGTTAGGCCTATCGTTTTCAAAGGGGCAGCATATTATGTCTTCTTGAATGGGTCATCTCTCTATCTAAGCTTAAGCCTCAACACAAACTGATAAATAATTCAGTTGTGCTGATTCAAAAACCATATAATGCTTTTTTACTATGATAGAAAAAAAGCACTTCCTACAACGCTTCCTAGAGCACTGCTTGTTTCCAGCAGGTTGTTTGTAAGAATCTAAATAAATTGAAGTGTCACTTGCTACATAATTGACTAGCCATCTAAAAAACGTCTCATTGCCAGCCGTTTTGCGTGAAGGTTAGGACAAAATACTTCCTAACTTTGCTGTAGGACACCAATTCTTAAAATAAAATGCAAGACCTATCTCGTAATCGAAGAACGAAGTCTAAAAGCAAGCACAAACGGTGCAAATGACCGCAATATATAGAAAAAGGCATGTTCTTGCGATTGCGGTTGATAAGTTCTAGTATTGTTTAGGAACGTAAAATAAACGGCCAAAAGTGCCAAATTTTTACTTGGCCTCGCGGTACGAAAATGCAAAGTACACAGAGATCCGTCAACGGAGTGCAGTGATTAAGCACTTCTTAAAGATGAAAATTCTAAACGAACGTTTTTTTATTGATCAAAGACATCTTTGTTGCTGAGTTTTGTCGTAAAAAACAATTTTTCTCGAAAAGGAGATTTGATGTTTGAATGCGTTTTCACATTTTACCCAAATAACCATCTTCGTGAAAAGGAGCGCCCGAACACTCGCTAATTCGATAAATGCCTTCAAGAATAATCTTATTTTAAAGTTCTTAACAGACAGATAATTCAGAATCTGTCTTTATGGACGATCGAGTAAAACACTGAAAATCTTGAAGTATTCAGCAATATTTTGGGGCCGATGTGAAGCTCACGGTAATCCAAAACGAACGAAAAGTGTAAATTTATTTAAGGGATGAAATATTCTCTCTGAAAGCACAAAATTGCATGTTTTCGATCACGCCTGTCAGTTGTATTTAAATTTATTAGGCACCGACCGGCCTGTTGGCATGTCATCTAATGAAAACTTTCGTTCCTACGTTGTCTCAATAGGTAACATCAAGCAAAATTTAGCTTATCTTGTTGAACCCAGTCTCATTTAACTCTAATGATTCAAGAATAACACAAAACCATAGAAAACTGTCTTGAAGTCTAAACTCAGAACGTTAGCAGGGGAAAAACGGTCGCGTATGGATTTACACTAACACTGAACCACTATTATTAAACGTTAGTTAATTTGTGCTTCCCTATTTACTACCTTTTGTTATGAGAATAGATTCCATAATCTAAAAAGAAAGTTTACTAATTTAGAGCGGTATCTGACGTTTTCAGGATATTGCGCTTTTCTAAAGAAATTGATATTTCTAAATAACGCAACACTGCCTTTAATATTTCTTTTATGTTTTTAATTCTTTTGAACTTGTAATTAATTAGCAGGTATATTTAACTTATGAAATGGTGTCGGTTTGTAAGAAATTGGCAATCATTCGTAAATTTCGTCACAGTTCATGAGTTAGGTCACTAACTCTAGGTCATTTTCGCAAAATTCCGTCCCTTGAATCCAACCATAATGTGGCTCCTGCATCCTCCAAGAAGGAACTGTTGAATCCGCGCGATATTTTAGTTTTATTCTAAAAACTGAATTGCGAATGGTAGCATGTTTATGTATAAGTTTCGGAAAGAATTCACTCCCTAAAGTCCCTATTAATAGCAACCTGATTATTTTAAAAACAGCCTAGCCTAAACAAAATATACGCTTTAAGTTCCATAACAACCAACCGGTTATAATACCGTTTTTTATGTAATCACTTTTAGTTTGAAATGAGAATTCTTCTAGTTATTGCAGTATGTTTTGGTTATCAACACCCTATGGTTTTGCTTTTTATACTGTTAGACTACTGAATGCATTACCCACTGTCGGCCAGATTTTAAATTCCGTAACTTTCTATCATCGATAGAATTACAAAAAGGCGCGACAAAAAACTAACAACCAATCATAATTTTAAGCTTCTGGGAGCTCATATTTAACATTAGGCGCTATTATTATTTTATTTTATTTTGTGCACGTCAGCAAGTACGGTCCTTCATCTGCGTCGGTGATCCGAATATATAGCCAGTCGTATTTTTACTCGAGAACTGTGTTTGCAGTATGTTTCTGACATAGATGTCATACTTTAATGCTAGGAATACATTTTAACGATTACGCATAGTTGTCCGCAACTTCAAAAGTGGCATTGTCTATTGTCACGCAGACTACGCTGCTTTTTACAAAGTGTATACAGTCCGGGCTATGATAATTCCAAATTTCTTTTAATTTCTGTGGTCTGCTTTAAAATACCACCTGCCCCTTAACCAGATTGGCTTCACAGGGACGATTGAAGATCATAGAAGGCCTGAGTTGCACATATTAATGAGATAACTGTTTCTCATTCCGTCGAAAATGCGTCCATCTTTTTTTAGGGACCAGGTCGGCGAAATTCCAAGACGTCTCCTGAACTTTACTATTGCGCGCAAGTACCCGGCAACCAAAGTAAGATTAACTTTACAAAGCATTTTCAGACTTTTTCAGTGTGCATCTGCGCCTTCACTCACTCCTGCTAAGCAGACCAGAGTATTTGAACGACAGAGCACCTATCTAAACGAATACAAGAGCGCCATCCTAAGTGACTGGTTCAAGAATGGAAAAATCTATCTTTGGTGCAATTGCGGCTTACTTGGTTGACGGTGTTTCCAGGGTAGACATCACGCAAATATTCCGTGTCATCTGTAAAGCGCCGGCGAGACATTCCAAGTTCTTTCGGCAGCGCAGACAATGGCCAGCCGCTAACCAACAAAATCTTGTGGTCACATAAGGCTTTAGTTAAAACTCTTTGGCGCTTTCCTGGCTCAACTTAAGCTCTTGATTTCCGAATCCGCGTCCTGTCGCGTCTCTGTGGGCAAACGAAATAGGAGTTGAACTCATTAGCATTTTTCCTCTCCTTCTCCCCTTTTTTCTATGCTCCTAACAGGACTAAGCTGTACTAACCCCTGGTTCTGGCATGTCTTTAAACAGTCAACTTTCCCCCTAAAGACTTCTTTTCATTGGCTGTTTTTTAATCTTGCGGCTTTAAATAAACTTATTTTTCTTACTATAGAGGCCCGATGAGGAAGTAACAAAAACATGTGTTCGCAGAAGTTACCTCCTTTAATGTTTTAAGTTTTTTTTAGGAAGGCTGAGATAACAGCTAACCACGGCTATTGGAATTGTAGAGCACAGGAATAAGTGCACTTTTATTGCAAATGACAGTGAGCCAAATTCCAGGGGTACTGAATTCTGTGTTTAATTAGTAGTCTCAGACCTAACAGCCAAAGAACGGTTCCGTGTACTAGTCCATTGCAACCAGATACCTATTCGGAGCCCTTTGACACTTTTTCTGAAGTTAATTTCCTATTCTCGAACCTCAGTGCCATCGTTTCGAATGGGCCCGAGAATCCCAGAAAAGTCTTGGGTTAGAGTTAATGTTAGAAGGTGTAAGGTCAATGTAAGAGTCAGGACTTGGAAGTTTGTAGTTAAGACCTATGTTATGACTGAAGTCGGTTAACTGGAATAAGTACCTCTTTCTGGATTTTCAAGTGAAGTCACCTCCGCCAAGAAGGTATTTAGTCGCTATGAATTCGACGCGTTATTTATCCCTTGTTTCGATTCCATTCTAACAAAAGGAGTAAAATGCTTTATTAAATGGAAAGGGGACATTCGGTCGCTGAAACAATACGGCTATTGCTTTGAAGTTTCCGATATATGCTCGTGTCCATCATTGCAGACAAATGCAAATGACGGCGCTGGATCGAGAAGAAATCAGTATGTAAACGATGCATTTGCTGCGCCCATCTCCAGCGGTGGTAATCAGTCATCCTGCATTTGCTACTAAATTTCCCCTCTGTGAATTTAGATATTTTTGTCCTTCACAACAATATCGAACGCTTTTGCAAAGTATTTTAAGATGTCTATCTCTCCCATAAACTTATTTATAATATGGGCTTGAAATACTGTGTAGGTTATGACCTCTTCGCTGTCTTTCGAAAGGCGTTTTAGGCATGCTTCCCAGTAAAATAATTATCGGCGTAATAGCGACAAGCTTATGCAACGTTTATGACGGTAATTGTAGTTTATCTGGTAAAAAAGATTCAATACTATTACTGCTTTTAGCAAGGATCATGAAAATTTCACTTCTTACCTAAAATCTATTTAAAGACGCAGACGAAAACCGAAAATATACGAAAAAAGTAGATAAAAAACGTTTATATGTGTACGTATTAAAAGATTGCAATTAAAAAACCTTCGAAGGAAATGCAACGGCCAGCAGTCCTATTGATAAAACAATCACATGGATAGCGCCTGAGAAAGACGCGAATGCCACAAAGTCATGTGGGCGTGCGTTGCATATGCCAGTACGTTGAAAAATAAATGACATTCGAAAACAACTTGTTTTATCGACTTTCATGAGTTCAAAATGCCGTCTTTGGGAAAGAAATGTCATCCACTACGCGGAACTTTGCTAATTTTTTAAAATAACGCTATACTTACGATGTCTTCAAATGTCAACTTTGCACCGTCTATGGTTTACTTTGGCGATGCATTTACAGGGTATAGTTCCAGCAAGGGTACTTGTTAATATTGGAAATATTACAATTTGAATTATGCCTGAAATAACCTAGTGTTATTACCCAGTTTATAGCCAGTCGTCCAGCTCTCAAGTCAATGAGAATGCGTTTGTCTTATGTAGGTCGACCTTTAGGAAGACACATTGCATTTGAGAGGAAAAAGTAGGTTTCAGAGCTCGTAGATGATTTTGCAGTCTACCTCTGACTTCTGTTTGAAAGAAGACACTCAATGACGCAAGCATGGTTGCAAGTATACAGACGAGCTTATTGCAGTGCGAATAAAATTGCAACAAATAAAACGGCTGGCTCAACAAAGGAAGTGTTCATTAACATTTTGAAAAGTACATTCGATCAGAAGAGATAAGTCAGGAAGATTAAGAAATTGATTATTGAATAGAAAAGTTTTAAAAGCAAAGTTACGACAGAATGCGACATTTTACAGAGTCCCTTTTCGATCAGCAATAAGCATAACTTTCAGTTAGAACGATTGAGTAGTAGTGTACATTTTCTGCACTGAATTTCGTTGTCGCTAAAAATTTACATATATTTTACTGCAAATATGGCTTAGACGTATGTTTGCACTTATTTTGTATGAAACCACGTCTTCCTTGATTAATGGCATAAAGAAGAGGCATTCTTTAGCTTAAAATGATGTTTTGAGATCGTGAAAATTTATCTCGTATGTACCGCGTGTAAACATTAATTCAGTTAGACTTTTGCAGGCCCAACTTTGATGCTGAATTTAACGTGACCATTATAATATATTTTAAAAAAACACAACCGTCTTTACCATTTTCCTTATCTAAAAAAATGCGACACGTAGTTTGGAAACTCCTAGTGCACGTCAAATTAAAAATTATCCGGGAACTGACAATTTATTTTTAACTGAAATACGTCGCTTTATCAAGTACAAACACCTAGAAAAAGACGTGGGTCGCTATCAAATGAGAATGGGAAAGTGTATTTTTGTGCATGCTTTCTAACGACGTATTTACATTGCGAAGCGCATGGAAACTTAACAGGAAACATTTAAACGACACTTCTAGTCAATTAGGCCAAGTAGAGTTTTCTCAAATAGCCAGAAAGGAGATTACCAAAGGACTAGCATTCTTCCGCGATCAGAATGCGTAGCGATTGTGCTGCGCAATAATTACCATTAAAATCCCACTAAATTAATCCTCATTTTTCGAGTAAACATTTTACTGGATAGAATACACATTGTGTCAATGATAGTAGACAGCTTTGGGCGCGGGAGACCTTGGTTCCGTGGTCAAATTAACAATCAACCGGCGCAAAATCGTACCATTAGAAATGAAACCCAACTGTTCGAATGTTACTAATCTGAGCGCTTTCTGTGCTGCCCAATAAAAGGCCAAAGCAACAAGACAGAAGGTTTACTGAATTTTTATTTTCTAGGCATCAGAAAGCTTCTGATCCAGAGGGGCGTTATACTGTCCCCGAAGTGCACATTTTAACCGCCCACCCACGTAAATGTTTATCTTTCTTGTAGGTATTCCCACAGTCTGATTTGTGTGGGAAACCCTGTCCGTCAAACTGGGGCGTTCTGAAGAAAGTTCAGGTTCACCAGCTCCAAAGAGTACATTTG
Source organism: Spirometra erinaceieuropaei (assembly GCA_902702965.1). Classification (NCBI taxonomy): domain Eukaryota; kingdom Metazoa; phylum Platyhelminthes; class Cestoda; order Diphyllobothriidea; family Diphyllobothriidae; genus Spirometra; species Spirometra erinaceieuropaei. Next base: position 1,029,397 of record CACRXP010000087.1, on the reverse strand, counting down.
AACAAAACTGTTTTTTTCGAACGGGCGGACACCAAAAAGAATCAGTAAGAATTTCGGAACAATTATGCTACAAAGTGAAGTCGAGCAGTACTTTGCGTATTTTCGACAAACAGTTTTTAATATTGGATTTGGCCTGTATTTTATGGCTAGAAACTGCCAGATCATTAAAATATTATTTGGGAAATTGCCAGAAATTGCTTTATGGTTCGGTCTGCCTGCATCAGAGTACATATTTATTTAAACTCGCAATTTCTTTGCCTGCCTAGCTTTTTCACTACGGTTTGGAATGGATAGACAATGTTTATTAAAATGCATATTTATGTTTAAAATGGGACGGTTATGCTTGACATTGCGATAGCATGAACAAGAATTATTTTGGTTTACAATTGACTCGTTATTCCTTATGGCCGCAACCCGCAATTAAAAACCGAATCATCAAGACTGACTCTTCGAAATGGACGTAGAACTATTGAGAAAAACGCAAACTAATTGGTATAGACCAATTAAAAGCATCCATCGCAAAACGATCTAGAAATTACTCCTTGATTAAGCACCCAGTCGCAAAAAGGAATTGGTTACAGACGCATGGGAATAAACTTAATGGGCATGTAAGTGGGCTTGTCATAATATCAAACAAGCTTTGATAATTTCATCTTCGATTCCGACTATTTTAACCGTATGCTCCAAAGCAGGATGATAGCAGGAATGGTGACTTGCTCGTAGGTCTGTGCTAAATGCGCGCTCCACTTCCCTCAATCTCTCCTTCTCACCCATTTGTGTTCAGTGTTAAGACGAAGTTAAATATATCGGAGGCGAAAGAGGACACAGATGACTAATACAGCGTAGACCAGCACCCGGGCGTACCACTACATCCACTGGTCCAGAACAAACCTGTAAACAAAAATTTAAACAACAGCATATGTGGGTACAGCATGCGTCCCAGTCGGCGCGAAGTGAGTCCGCAAATGGGCCTGGTACCACCTTCCGAATATTAACATTCGTTTTGAGAACATATTTCCGATAACGCCATCCGGACTCCAAACTAGTCCCATTGTTGGTCCATCGCATCCGCTTCATGGCCCAGTTTTGGGGCAAACAACAACAACCTTCGTCAAAATAACGACAAACAAGTTTACCAAACTGCCATCAAACGGCCACTAAGCGCTGACTTTAAGAACGTTAAGGAACCCATTTATGACTGAATTAGCGTATCCTCAAAAGTTTTTTATTACTAATACACTTTGGTACAGTTATCCATTTGACACTTGATTACCGGGAGATATGCTTCAATTGCTGGTTTTTGATGTAACGTCCGATGGCCTATTTGTTAAGTGTTACGTATCTGCCCTTAAATATTTTCTGTCCCGAAAATTCGAATGCAAAATAGAAAAGAGGTCCAGTCTACGACATTCTACATACATGCGTATGCAAATGCGCACCCTAATCTTACCTTTATAATTTAGAAAGCTTAATTGTTTACTATGGTTGCTTGTCCTGTGACAAAATACAGCATTTGAATCATAAGACACACATGTTATTTGTGAATTTCTACTAAACGGAAGTAAATTCTTTCAGTGCAATTTTTATATGGACGTTTAATGGATTCGGAAGGTTGCTTACTACACTGGACCGCATATCGAAAACTACAGTCCGTCTTATTCATGCCAAATAATTATATCCTTCGCCATGCAGGCTGGAATTTAAAAACAGAAGATCAATTTTGTGCAACCAGCCAACGTGCACATTACCGAAACATACCGCTGACATAGAATGAGAATGGGGAAAATGGCCGAAAAGAATCAAGAAACCAGTTCGGGAATGCTGTTCAAACGTACCCGAGGAAGATGAGCTAGGAGTGACCTCGAAAATAATAAATGTCACCTTTAAGAGCATACTAGTTCGATTTCAAGGGATTATTGCAAACGGTGCGTCAAGCACCGACCATTTTACGCTTTTCTTGTAAAAACATTTTTAACTTGGTCTCCACCGCATGCACTACAGCTTTTAATTAGCATACGATTTTGCTAAGGTGACACCGCACTGTACAGTCTGGCCACTGTTTTCGTTGCTTTCCAGAAAACTAGATTTTTAAGCCACCCTATATCAAGAAAACAGTACATTACGTATAATATACTGCACAGCCCCGTCGGGACAGCTGAAGTTGTAGAAAATTTGCCTATTTAAAAAATATAGAGGTAGGTACTCGTTATGAGCGGCATTTGAATTTATGCGGAAAAACTTATAACAAACTAAATCTGTGACCATTAAAACTAAAGCATTTATATACGTTTTGCGATATGCTATTTTAATAACTTCATGTACTTTGTATGTACTTTTTAAAAAAACCTGGTGGATTTTTCAAACTATCCATATAGTTATTACTCTTGTTTTTGCCTAAAAACCATATGAAGGCGAAAGATCAAATTACAAACAAAGAGTTGTATTTTCCTGTACTTTGTTCGTTCACATTTTTCATGCGCTGTCTCTGATGAGAGGTTCGAGAGAAAATTCTCGACCTCAGGGAAAAACTATCTGATGTTATTTGACCCTACCTACTTTCTTCTACTGGCTCCTTTTCAGTAGGTGTGCTACTTATGAAATGTCGATGGAAAGCCTAAAATGCGTTTTCGTTTCGAAAAAATTAGTTAAGTATCACTTGAAAAATAATCGTCATGTCGCATAATTCTATAAGAATTTAGATCCCTTAGGATGCCGGCTTTAGAAAGAACTTCTTTCCTCCCGCATGCGCAAAAACCACATGCTGTTAAAACGAAAACTTAAGTTGCATGCGTTTTTTTATTTATTTTCGAGGCCCATAAAATTTCAATTATATTTCTTGCAAAAAATGCACAAAAGTACTCAGTAGTTTATAATTCGGTGGAGAATTACGTTCTCTTGCAACTTGATGCTCAAAAGAATTGTATAATTTGGTTTTTGAAAAGTATCTATTTGCGAAATCTATTAATACCGCGAGGCGGCCGTTCATGAAACACCATGTCTGTATATTTATCGATGTGGCTTGTACAGGTAACCATGTGGCTCAAACCTACTGCTTAATTTTATGAACCGCAGATGGTATCCTCATAACGCCATAGAGGAATACATCCGGTTTTCCGTATAAGGATAAAATACGGTTTGTAGTTTGGAAACCCTAGATGAAAGCGTAACGGCAGGTCTGGAATAAAAATTAATCGGGAATTAGACACGTTTATGCGAACTGAATTGTATTCTTCCTTTAAGTACTAAATTGGAAAAATACCTTATTTTCTACCGAATGTTTGATATATTAAAAATATATGTACATGTTTTTCATGAAATATAGCTGACTTTTTAAGGATAGTAAAAATAAGTGAAAAAATGTACCCAAATTAAGCAGTCATTTTTTACAGATTATAGTTTGCACCTATTGCCGGAATGAAGCTAATTTGAAAGCACGCATCAAAGGAAACTGAATTATTATAGAATTATGTTATACGGTGATTAGATTTACGACCCTATGCAGGTAAACTTTTTGGAGAGAAAACGCATTTCGGAATGTCATCTGACATTCTATGGATTAGCCCATCTTCTGTAGGTGTTCAGTCAGATTGACTGATGTACCAAACGGTAGTAGAAGCAAATACGTCTTTCCAAAGCCAGCGGATATGTCTGTAGACAGAGAAAAATGCGGCAACTGAAAGAAAAAGGTTGTTCTTAGGCTATTCTGTGAGTTCTCTTATTGAACTTTATCCTTCTTGCTGCTCTTGGCAATTACTTCATCCGTTGTATTCATTGGTTTTAGTCTTGTATCCTAATAACTAACTGTTAAGAGAGATTTCGGCATCAATATGCCAGGCTTTGCAGAATTAAATCAGAAAGTTTTGTTCCAATAGTAAAATGCGCTCTAGATTATGTTGGCAATGTTCGATCGTGTAATCTGCTGTCATTAATGAACGTGAAAAAAGAATTTGTTATGTTCAGAAGGATCGTTGCTTATTAGGTTTCAAGGCGTTTTGGTCAGGTTACGTAATGTGGATGAGTCAAAATGCCGAACAGGCAGTTACAAGTGAACCAATAATAGACCAGAAACGAAAAATCGACCAAAACGAAAGATACGTAGACAGTTATTTCTGGTTTACCAGGCACAGCCGACACCGAGACCCAAAAGGACTATCATGTCTCAAAATTTAGTCTCCAAGGGCCATCCTAAAATAGTTGACATTTGTTTTGACCTGACTGGAAAAGCTCGGTGACATCGATGGGATCAGAACCCAGGACGACAAGAGGGCTTCTTTAGATCAGTCAAAAGTATAGCCATCTGAGCTACGACGCCCACCGTGAGCCGGAATTTTAGTCGAATTAGGGTCAGTTACGCACCCAGCGGGCTGCAGCTTGTGGAATCCGCCAAATCTGATGCAGTAACTATACTACCCAAGCATGATGTTCTAAGCGATCCATCTAGAATCTACCAGATAACCACCAGACTCACGTGATTCATCGTAGTTTTGGTGGATTTATTTGGTAATTCTGATGGCAACTGGCAGGTTAGCAATCCCCTGGCTCAAAATATGGCGTTTTAACGTTGGAAGATGCCACATTAACTGTACAGGTACTAGCTGAAAACCCAGACCCACCCGTTTTACCGACATTCTGCTGCATGGCACAGTTGCTAGTCATTGCAACATGAACTTACCTCATCTAATACTACGTGTCTTACCCGATGACAGTTGAAGAACGGCTTGCAGTAGATTATATGGACAAGTCGAGGTAATCTAATTTTACATTGCTTTCAATCCCATTACTAGCTTTCACTATGTGATGTAAGTTGAATATGTTTGCACAAGACCACCACTTATCGCAGCTCCCACAGTAAATTTAGTATAACGAGAGATTTTCTATTTTCCCAACAATATTATAGTATTCGTGAATGGTAATCTAAACTGCGGAATTAAGGATAGGTACTTGGGAAATCAATGCTCATTTTAGTAAAGTAGGTGCTAGTAGACTCTGCCGTCGGTATATACATTGCGTATGAACAGAGGTTTCCCCTCTTCAAATAAAAAGCACATTTTATTGGTTTTAGTTCTTAGAGACGGAGAAATGATCGCTGGGACAAAAGCTTTATTGGCCTGACGTTTCGGACGCCTGCTCGAACCCATCATCAGAGACAAAAGCATATACCGGCAGTTAATGCACTGCAGCCCCTTGTGCATGAAACGCCCGTATCTGCTTTTGTCTCTGATGATGGGTTAGAGCAGGAATACGGAGCGTCGGGTCAATACAGCCCTTGTTCCAGCGATCGTGACTTCATCTTCAAGACTGCTTCCTAGGACTAGTCTCTTCGCTTCTACTGGTTTTAATTCCGTTGATATGCAATATATAACCCCTGTTCCTTCGCGACTCCAACCTCGCTGATTAAGCTGACTTCAAAAACACAGGAAACGTTATGGCAAGTTGATCACTTTAACATCCGCATCAAATTTGTCATCCCTAATTCAGAAGCACTCAGTAATCACGCCTGTATTTTTAATGCAAATCTAGTGACAAATCTTTATTTTGTTTGGGAAAGCCGGATATTTCGAAAAGAAATACTGCGCTGCGTTTATAACTGTGGAATCGCCTTGATGTGCGTTATCCTGACAAAAAAGCTTACCTTGCTTAAATTAGTTATCACATTAAAATTTACAGATGTTGCGATGTTAGATTCTTGTTGAAATAAAATGACATTATGCTATGCAGGTTTTGTCACAGTTTGCAAATACGTTCCCAATAATCTTATTTGGTATAATGAAAAAAAACTTCAAAAAACTTGAAATGAACAAATAACACACAGGGCAAATTTTATGAGGCGAGCTTTCGGCGGGAGAACAAAGTATTCAAGTAGCCATTGACCGCATCGTGACATTTCTGCGCTCAAATAAAGTGGATCAACTCAGTTTTTCCCAAATATTTAGAAACAGAGATACCAAAGTCTGCCATCTGCCGTCTCAGAAAGTGTTTCTCAATTCTAGAGCAAACGTGAATTCGCAGATTATATACAGAAACGCACGTGTGAGGAGTCGTATGTTAATGGGCAGAATGTAATGCACCAGTGCGATTCACATTCAATGAGTTTTAATGCATGAAATCTACACCTGAGTCGCTTATTCGATAACACTCCCTCATTGAGCTACGAAGTTTGGTATCCACCGAGTAAGATAGAGAAGTAAGAGGCTTAGCGGAAAAGGAGCCTGGTAAACTCCCAGAAATTCAAGCTGGTGGCACTTACCCTTCTTCAGACGCGATTTATATTGTGAGGTGTTATTTTACTTACATATTTCAGGCGTAATAGTTGATTTACTGATCATTTCATCAAAAGTGTTGCCTGTAATATAAAAGAGTCTTTAGCCATGGTGTCCAGAACAAGTAAAATATAGATGTATATATGTAGTTGCACGGACTTTCTTTTAACTTTGAGAAACTTTAAGACTTTTCTATTGATCAGCAAGAAAGAATTCAAACCAGGAGTTTTTTGGTTTTAAATGTTTTACAAGTTGCGGACTAATTTTGACTGTAATCTGCTTTGCATTCACGTTCAGTCTTTTAAGCCTACAAGCTGAACATATCATTATGAAGATACCACGCAGGGCTAATAAAAGTTTTACACAGAGCGTGAAGTATATTGTACACTTTTGAAGGGCATACGTAAGCGGTCTAATAGGGTGTTTTATGAATGAGCACCTCGTAGCTTCATAGGATACTAAGTTTATGCATTTTTCAAAATAAAAGCTACAAGTTACGCTAAGCAGCGTTTTACGGAAGGTATGATGTGCTACAAAAGGATATGTGACAAATATATCATTAAATATGTCTCTTATAACATATGTTTGAATTTATAGGGACATCAAACACCAACAGAAAAATTCCCGCCGCAAGATTATTCATTTTTATAGGATGTAGCTTTAACAGGCGGTTGAAAACGTATGCCAATAGTGTCAGAACTTTCAAAGGTCGGAAGTGGCATGGGGCTTGGTTCAACGCTATTCACTGCTACAACCTTATTTAGGTTTGAATGAGAAAGGCGCTTCAGGATTTCAGCTAACATTTCATGCTCGAAGTTATGATTTGCTAAACGAGGTTGAAATATCTTCGAGAGAGAGTTCTGTGCCAATTTTCCCCATTAAATGTACACAAAGTTGGAGTTACTGCACTACGACGCCGTCTAATTTGAAATGCATGTGTACTTTGGGGTAACACGACAATAGAAGATACTGGGAGTTTTTTTCCTACAAAAGAGTCTCTGTGCCACTGACTGGAGGCACATAATTTAAACTATCTTAGCGTGCCTTCCCTAGCTTGAGAAACCCAGTGCTGAGAATGTCCTAGAGGAGGACTTTGACGCCTCACGCATGCTTCTGTGTGTGTCTGCAGAATCATCTATAATTAAGGCGTAGGCCACCCGCTGTGCAGAATGGGGCCTTCTGCTTCTGGGCGCAATAAAGCTTGAATAATTTTAAAAAGACGCTCTACGTATCGAATAGCAAGATAATGCTGGCAGTCAGTAAGAGAAGCGTTAACTGTAAAATGTGCATAGGGCATTGAGCATTGTCGATAAGTGCAGGTACTGACCAGTCTCACGGACTATATATCGAAATTCAAAAAGTTGTTTTGGATAAAACAGTTTAATTGAATGCGATTGTAGTTTTGACTATCGTTCAGCCACCGGCCAGTCCAACCTTGCTACAAATGTATAGAGAAGTTGCGTGTATTATATCATTGACTTTTGGCGTCATGATAAATTCAAAGTAATTTTGTAACAGAGTAGCAAAATATATCCAATACTGGTTTTGCAGATGATCACATGTTTTTTTAGATTGTATGTTGGAAAAAAGCGCATTTTTCGGTTTTGGTAAATATTACAATTATTGAAACTTTTAAAATCGTGTAATGTCTATCCACATTTCGTCGTGCATGACCCATTGTTAATGTTTCCTAAGATGTTGAAAATAACTCATATACAGTTCAAAGTTTTATAAGTTTTATATGGTATCTTCTAACTGGCAGAAATGAATACATCCTGCTCCTTATATAACCATTTACAGATTGGAGAGGAGAGGAATGCGCTTTATTTTGAAATCGTAAGTTCAAAATTTTCCTCTCCTCTCCTCCTCAGATTGCACTCTGTAAGTCCTAAATGCAAGAGCAACATCTAATTAATCTCAGAATTATTTAAAAATTGAAAAAGAGTGCTCAAACATACTCTCCAGTCCCTTTAATATACAAAGTAAGGAGGTTATGATTTATGCAAAATGGATGTAAAGGAGAATAATGCTGTTGATGTCTAATATTAAATGTACTCTGTCTTATAAGGGTTTTGAAAATTATTTGAACAACTCAATTTTGCTTGATTGTCACTTTTTAATCAAGGACGCTTTTGCAGGAGATTCATCCGTAATACAGAATCCAAAGCAAATGAAATATTCCGGGATCAAGCTGTATGAAAAACAATATTAAAAAACATTTAAATGGTCGTTTCTGATTTAAAATGCATTTTGACTGTAAGATTAGGCAGTAAAGTATTTCATCCTTTACAGTTGAATAGTTCCTTCTTTAACAAGTCTTATTTATCATTAGCGGTAAATCTAGAGCCAAGTTTGTTTGTGAAACAAATGAAAGGCTGTTTAACGCGACTATTTGGTTTTATCTATTACTTTTATTTACGATATTAACAGAAAGATGTTTTTATCGGACAGCCAGACTATTTGCTACATAGTGGAATTGTTGCTGACATAGATTAATGACAGCCAACTGCGTCTTCAACTTCATACACTCCATAGGTCGACGATGTCTGCAGTGAGTGACCGATTTCAAGAAATGTTGGCTGAAATTCTGAAATGCGTTTTCGACTAGGAAGGATTACGTGGTCGCGGTTGTATTACTCATTCTCTTGCGGCATAATCGTATCACATTTCCCACTCAGCAGGATGTCAACGTTACAATACACTGCTGTTTAATCTCCTGTAGAAACCGCACACAGTAAAAACGCGACTACTTAATTTGCATGTGCCTTCCTCATTGACTTTCGATGGTCTTGCAAATTCAAACATATCTTATAGTATCTATAAACGAAGAAATGCTTTCTTTCAGTTACTTAATAGAGGATCACGTCTTCTTTATATTTAATACTCAAGGTAGATGCATAATTAGGTTTTAAAAAAGTTTCTAATTATGAGATATTTTGAGACCGCGCAGCGTCCATTCACATAGAAGCGTACTTGGCCGTTTACCGCAGCTCCTCGTGAAATGTACAACGTTGTCAGCATCCATCGCAAAGTTATATGGACTCCGCATAATATCTTTTTAGTAGCACAGAAGAATATGTTATCTTCTTTACGCCGAAAGCATGCGCCTTGCTGACTGAAATCAGTAGGCGCTGATGCAGCGAATGATCAGTCTCCAAATTATTGGGCAATTAGGAAACTTTTTTAAAAACTAATTATATACCTTGTTTGAGTATAAAATATGAAGTACACGTGATTCTCTAGTAAGTGACTCAAAGAAACAATTCTTCGTTTATGGTTTCTATAGGATATGTTTGAATTTGCACGGCCAGCAAAAATCAATGAGGAAAATACATGCAAATTAAGTAGTCATTTTTTTACTGAGTGCCGTTACTTCAGGAGATTAAAAAGCAGTGTATTCAAACGTCAATATCCCGCTGAATGCGAAATGTGATACGATTATGCCGCAAGAGAATCAGTATTACAACCGCGACCACGTAATCCTTCCTAGTCGAAAACGCATTTCAGAATTTCAGCCAACATTTCTTGAGATCGCTCACTCAATGTATATACAGGCGCTGACAACTCCGTGATTCGGACTTTAGTTTAATCATTCTGTTGATGTTATAATTTTACTTCTATGTCTATTTGAGAAACACAAAGCGTTAGAAATAGGCTGCATCCGAAAACAACGCGAAATTCTACGATAATGGCGACTATTTATTAGTCGCTGTTTTGGGAGACAAAAATAAGCATTTAAGTTTCTTGGTTGGAAGTATTAAACGTTTTCTCTTAATGCTGCAATTGAAAGCTAACGCTTTACGCCGTCGTCCATTAATATTGCATTGTAACAAAACGCGAGCAGAGCGTATGAAAAACAATAAAAAGCGGTATAAATTTAAAATCATCCAACTGCGTCTGTCCGCATTGTTAAAAAGAGTCTATCTTAAAGATGATGATTTGTGTATGAAGATTTTATTGCGGGGAAATGCACTAGACCTTTACTCGTTGGCCGGAAGTATAGGCGGAAGACATGTCAATTTAAATATACATCCTTCACAAAGAACGGTGCTTTGCATCAACGTCTTTAGATCTCCATCTTTCTACTACTTAGTAACACGTTTCTATCATTATAACATTATATTTCCCATTAAACATTTTGCATACACTAACGAATGGACGACTCTTTCTGTTAGCGTTTGCTACTGCACAAGGTGAGTACTAGTCGTCAAACGTTTCTTCCACGCATTTCATTTCTTTTGGTGCAGTTTTTTTACTGTTATCATTTCCTCCTTGTTTTTTGTTCCACACCTCGTTTAAATTCCTCATATACAGATAATTTTAAAAAGGATTTCTGCATAAATGTCTCTGCACCAGTCCTTTGGCAGCTAAGATTACGACCACGTTCCCCAAAACTGTTTGCGTCTTATTTTAAACCAGATTCGCCATGCAAATCTGGGATTAAGGAAATATTAAAAAATCCTATCATGCTACTGATCATAAACATGTCAGAAATTCGACATCTAGAGCAAGAATCATTCTAGTTGTAATCATTAACGAATATTCTGATATGAATGACGTTCAGCGCTTTTAGACGCCGTATACCGATTTATATAGCCAAAACCTCAGTTTACTGTCACTGTGAATCGGAAAGTGAATATGCAAGGTCATCCAAATAAACGAATACTGCTTTTAATTAAGTCGCCTTCCTCCGTCCGGATTGGAATTTAACTGAATCCAGGACTATTACCGGAGGATAATTTCGTGAAATAATCCGAGTTTATGACTTCCTACATTGACGCACATACTTCCTTTTCATTTAAATCATCCTTACTTCACGCAATTCTGAACTATATTCAGGGAATGGCACCCATTATGATTTCCTAACGACAAACTTAACCCCTAGCCAAAAGTGTACCCTTAAGTGGTATTCTATTCAGAATTTTACCAGAGATTAGCGGAGGGCCGCTTATAATGCTGGGGTTTCCGATTCTCCTGCCTAACCGCGTAAATAACTTATAACAAGGTCAAATGCGATGCAGTACAAAACCACCGTGTCAGATCCATTTATGACCATTGCATTTCGTTTAAACAAATCTTGTCACAAAAAACGGCCGTTTAATAAACCCTTTTCTGCTAGCTTAGTGACTCCCTTTAAATGCCTTTTGCATCTGCAGGTATTTGTGACAAATGGGTTATATTTGTCAAATCAATCTTCAAGTAAGCAACAGTAATCAAGGAATATTTGCATGGATAGAGTGAAGGTAACGTCTTCGGTAACCAAACTTCCGACCGAATTCTCTGACCAGTCGTGTGCAACCTCCTGGCCGTCTATGTCGAGCAGACGTTAAGTGACAGTTACAATGGAATGCACATGCGATTTGGACAACTAATAGACTCGATCGTACGATTTTAGTCGGTAAACACCACAAGCCAAACATAAGACTACTGCAAGCACAAGTGGTTGAGGCATCTACGGAGTATCGCTGCTACTTGGCCATACAAGTACCTTATTGGGCAGCACCCGCATTCATAAATCCAATTCTTAGTTGGCGTGAAGATTGCATGCTTTTGCGCAGGCTAGGCGTTAACGGCCGCAATTTCAATACCGGCGTTGATTAACGGTGTGGGGAGTAGTCGGAAATTTGGCTCGCTGGACGCGGTGTTTGCCCGCCCTGTCCGGTTGGAAAAGTACTCCGCCCAGTCAAATTTTTGGCACTGGTCGCAATTGCAAACGCAACGCGCAACGTCCGGATTATCTGGTCTTCCTGCACTACACATCAAACTTTTGGGCTCGGTATGCGGAATAAAAGCTTAGCTTAATCGAACTCGATTATGTTGTATTCGAACAACACTTCGACCGTGTCTTTCTGGATATACAGTATATGACAAAGGAGAAAGAAACCAGCGAATTGTCTATGGATTTAGAGATAGACGAAAGTTGTGGGCAACCATTAAGCACCAAGTTACAAGGCCAAATGACTCACTAATAAGGTATCAGACGTCTGTAGTCCTACATTTGATTTATTGCAGTAAGAAGCGAGGCAACCATGACAGAGATTACCCCATGCACGGATGGCGAACATGCAACAACAGTGAAGGGAAACGCCGTTAAATCTCAAGTCATGTTTTCTCGACGTAATCTAGTCCCACTTTCAACTGTCGTGCTTATTCTGACGCGGTCGTCTAGTTCGTAGTGATCACCTTTTTCTATATTCAGTACTAAAGCTTGTCGCAGGCGGAGGAACTAATCAAATACATCCACGAATCTGGGTGCGAAGTCATTATCGCGCCAATCATTAAGGTTGGTGATAAAATCGCGGCCATTAACGGCTTGGGTGCGCACAGACAAGCTAGCTTTGCGCCAGGTGTGACAACAGATGATGACGGGCTTCTTATTATGATATGTATATGCTCACGTGTCAGGCAACTGTATCCCATAGATACTAAAACATTTGTACTGCAGTCACCCTCGTCTGTGATTGAGTGGGACGACGGATTTAGGTAAAACTCTAAAACGTCGGGATATTAGGGGCTATTTTTCCATAGGTCGCATCTTTCCTATATTTAAGATGAAATGCCTCTTGATGGTCAAACCCGGAAAATATTGAAACTGACCACTCGGGATAATATTTGAATATATGCTCCCCATATATTCCGAGTTATTTAGCAATACTGTGTGGTATTTCTACGTTAGTCTGAAGTTACGATTGTGTTCTTAACATTTCTGCGTGTAAAGTTCCCTGCAAACATTGCTTTGAATAATTCTTTACCAAGAAAGAAATCAAAGCAAAAATAGTGCAAACGAATGCGCCACTGCGTTAATTTAAAAAAAATTCAAAAATGGACGCTTTTTAAGCATAAGATTCACGACAGGCCCAAAAATTAAGAACAAGCTTTTTTCTTACCTGTTTTTTTATTCGGAAAAATATTTTATTGAGCAAAAGTATGATTTATAACGAAGCCCAATGCACTACGGTAGTTTTAATTTTTCGATCGGAAATTCAAATATATCACAAATAAAGTAGAATGTGGGCAAATGCCGTTAGCTATCTTGTCCGGCTTTCTTGTGCGATGTAATAACGCATTTATTTGACACACCTTCAGGCATAGCAAATACGTCAGCTCACCTAGAATGTTCTCCCAGCCCGGATGATTGAACACGTATTAATATAGGCCAAAAGCCCCCTCGGAAGATGACAGCAACTCGGACCTATACTATTGTGATTCCCAGGTCTGGTGTCCTTCAACAGACGAAGCGACTTTCAACGGAACAATAAGCGTGAATATTAAGCGGTTACTCCGCAGTTGCTGATGGATTTCAGCTCAAATATTCATATCAAAGTTTGAAGCGTGCCTGAAAAGGCCCGTTTCAAAAGATTTACTTTAAGTTCGCGCATTAATTTCCTCGGAAATTAAACAAGGCAAGTTGAAACTGGAGTTTCTATACCAGAAAACACACGGGGGAAGCTGGGGGACCAACTGACGAGCCGCACCCCTCGCAGCTGCGTCAGGCAGCGGCATAAGATCCGCGTGTATGGGCTTTTAGCTAATACCTGTGTTGGTAGTACGGTAAAGCATTGCACAGATCAATAAGCGTCAAGTTATTGGTTCAGATGAATTATGATATTATTTTTCGAGGCATAAGCGCACAGTATTCCAAATGAGAGAGCTGAGGACTAAGGACTTTTGGGTTTTCTTTTAATCAACTAAAAAACGGAAAAAAGACGTTTCTCCGAATGAGATAGGATTTACTAGCCAACCATTAGGTTTTGTTTACTGCACTTCTCAAACATCTGCCACAGTGGATTAAATCCAAATCCAAAATGTCAAAATCTGGTCTGTTTCTACAAATGCGGCTTTATTAATTGAAGAGGCCTAAGATTTTATTATAAAGAAACTTAAAAAACAAAAGTATGAGCATTCAGGCGAATACATAGAAAACCGCACGAAGAACTTCGCAAAGTAGTCCATTAAGGCCTGTCCATACGCTAATCTGAGCCCATTTTTAAGTCGTTCGATCGGTTAGCAATCTGGGCTACATCATTGGTTTTATCGGCTAGGAAAACTTCAACTGCGGCTTCAGAATCAAACTATGATCTTAATTTTCTGTGAATAAATTCTGAAATGTGGACTAAAGTCCCCTAACAAACACTTTTGCATATTTTCTGACTAGAAAATTTGATGAATATGTTAACGTCGTGGATAAATTCCAAGGCCAGCATCTAAGTCAACCTATCAAATTTAAAGAAAAACGCTAAGTGAATTGAATCCTTAAATACGGATATTTGACTCTAAATGAGTATTTTTTGCTACAGTTTAAACGCCTATACTGCGTGAAAGGACGGTTTTACTCAATGCTTAGACATGATGTTTATGCTCGAACAAACAGCTGGTAGTACATTATGAAAACTGCAAATCGTCTTGACTCATACTTATGCGCCGCAATATACTTGGAATTTCTGATATGGAAAATCCAGCCTGTTCATAGAATATGAATTAAATTTAAGTGACTGAATTACGATATTAGCGGTAGCTTCAATTGTGAAAACAAAAAGACCAATAATTCATTTGTTTGCAAATCCACGCGTATTCCTAAAACGCAGTAAGTTCCGGAGCTCGTGAAAGTCAAAAGGCTGCAACACTTAATGTAATTGCACACGCTTATGAGGGCAATATATGGTAGAAAACAACAGCTTACATCAATTTCGTACTGCAGGTTGACCCTCACAAATTGCTTGGGACATATTTGACTTTACATCGTTCTACATAGACAATAATTAGAAGAAAGCGTGCATTTGGAATTTAAGTAAACAGATCTGACCAGACCTGACAACGGATTCACTGAATGTGGGACAAATGAGTCATCCGTACGAAAACCCTCTGGTAGATGCTTAACCACTCTCCATAGAAGTGATGAAGCGTAGCTCGTACGGCTTTTAAACCGTTCCGGTGTGTCCCTTGTCTTTCACAATGTGCAGCAGGCACGGTAACTTGCGCATAAAGTAGTTTATAGTTATAGTAGACTTGCGCGACATCTACCGAATTTTTTCTTTCCACTCCCCACCTGCCCCCGGCGTTAAGACATAGTCAAGAAGAACGGAGGCGAGGTAAATCGCAGGTAGATGGCGCGGTCGGACCCGCACCTAGGCGTGCCGCTACACCCCGCTCCACAACATACACTTGGCCAGGGTTTTTTCTACCAAAAACAACACCCCAACAGGAGAGGGACATTCATTGATGAGGCAAACACTTATTTCGTTTTGAGATCTTGAATCTCATAATGATAATTAATTTAAGTGACTGATTCTAGTGGTTCAGTGTACGCTAACACTACTGCTACGACACTTTTGCATATATCTTAATCATATTTCGCCGGAAAAACGTTCTGCTAACCAGCGTACATTCCACTATATTTGGGAACTTGAAATATCCCGGCGTTGCGCACAAAATCAAGTAAATTCCGAAAAAGTCGCCTTCAAGTTTTCCACTATATATTTATAAAATGTGTTGGACAGGAGTGTTTGGACCCACTGCTGTTCCTATTCTTGTCCGTAACCTTATTTATAATTTGAACGCCTATCACTTAGTCTAATCGTAACCCAAGTCCCACAATTCCTAAGCCTATCTTTGACGTTAACTTTGCCCTTACTTTGAGCATAATCCTGATAATAACCGTAGCGCAAAGTCTGACTCTTCTGAAATGTAGACAAAGCCGCTTGTGACACGGGGTCTATAATTCTGTGCTGGATCGCAAAAAGGCGCTAAGAATGTTGAATAATACTCAGATATCAAGGGCGTACAGAGTCGTGCTTAAAAGTCTGCATCCATTTACGTATCGAATAGTAGTAGAGGCAGTCTTCGATAAATCGCTTTCTTGTTTTGCTAGCAGCAAAGGCAGCAATTTATCGGATATCTGGGCGAACAGGCAAGATGGAACAACTGAGGCACGATGTTGTTGTACATAACAAAATACAATAGCTTATTGCATAATTTCGTCCCGAGAAAATGCCGCCTATTTTTGCAGATTAATCACTAAATCTTCTCCTGAAGGTTTACCTAAGAGTAGGTAATGCATTAAATCGGACTGGCAAAAGGCACGGGACTGAAGCAATATTCACATGCAGTCAGCTAATCATGCATAAAATAGGCGACTGGAGGGCAACATGAAAAAGTGCACTTGTATATTTTGCAGACGCCGAACAAGTCAATGGCCCTGCACTGGGGAAAACGTATTTTGCAATTAAGGCCTGCTCACAGACGGACAAGTAGCCATAGCTTCAAATACAGCGGTGCGATCACGGCCTCTCTTGACGCCTTTGATATGACCGATGATCGGGGGGCTGGCGGCCGTAGGTGAATGAAGGGCACTGTAGCAAACTGCCGCCCACGTTCGCAGTGACGCAAGTGTCCGCCCCGTAGTCCGTTTTTTGTTGCGACAGGGCAAAGCGTGTGGTACCTGCCATTACCACCGCGGTGTCCGGCAAGAGACAAGGACCGTCACAAATGATTCATATACATCGGCTTTTTTCGAACCTTCAAAGGATGGTGTCTAAAGTTTTTATGCTAATAATGTTGACTTTGTTGATATAAACGAGATTGTATGTCCAGAGATTCATTTTAGAAGATGAAAACGCAGTCCTTTTGCCTCAAATTTACATCAGATAGGGGTGAACGAAGCACCAAGTTCAACCATCATTTGTGAATACGACTGGGAAGTTATATAGTAACCGTATCAAATAAATTACTTTAGCAAGTATGCGCCTACTACAGAGCTCTGACGAAGACCTCATCTGCGCTTCCGAAACATGATCAGAGCAAAATGCTTACGCTCACAGTTGGTGTCGGACAACTTTTATATATAATTGGTTCAAAAATGTCTACCTCGGCTACTGAAGGTAATGTTAGGTCCCCCTTAAGATACAATTGTAACTTCAGATTTCGCTGCCACTGAATAGTCATTTTTCCTGAGTAAGCCATACTCTTTCCAAAGACGGTATAAAACAAACTAGATGTCTTACCACTCCGTAAATATTTGGCAGTATCTAAAAAATGCATGAGGTATGTCGTATTGGTTTTCGGGTATTCTTAATACCATGTGCCGCGTGGGAAGCTGAAGGGTCAAATGATTGTACATAAAATGTTTTGCGAATCCGATCCCTTTATGGACACCTGTCCGCGGCTTTTTTTCCCTTGTATCTGCGGATTTCAAATACAACTTAGTTAGCAGATTAGACGATGATTTCTGTGGTAAGTCTTGACAGATCCCTCTTAACATTACCTCATTGGCAATTACGCGCGTGAGAACTCCGAGTCGCCTACCCATTTTTGAGAAAATCTCAGGTGGTCGTCTAACTTATTTGACGGCTTGCTACCGATCCACACATCAGATTAATGAAAGATTTGGAGACCCAGCTGATGCCTAGGAAAGAGAACAGAGTGAAGCCGACCTGACGAATGCATATTCAGCGCATATGCTTCACTGTTAACAAAATGGCGCACGTCGGTTCGATTACGGTGGGCTGACTACCGTGTCTTGGATGACTTCCAATCGACAAGACAAATCTGTCGTCTCAGAACGAAGAATGAAGCGAAATTGAATCTTTTCCTATGCGTCCCCTATGGCAGTTTTACTAGGCTGGGGTCCAAGCCACCCCCTTTTACCAATTTGAAAACCTAGTCCATTTTTGCTGACCGCGTGTGTTGGACACATGGAGAAGGATTTTTAAGCTCTGACAGCCACAGCGCCCGATCCTGCCTCTAGGGTTCCTGACTCTGTCCCGGCAAGTGAAAGAGGCAAGAGCGCAGTAGATGCAGCACAAGCCTACAATCATTATTAACTAATTTACGCGCAAGCATTCGATCCTCCATCAACTTGCTGTGGAACACGCGGTAAACATCATCTCTAGGAGCGGTCGAACTGTCGCGATAAATTGGAATGCAGCATGCGTTGTTAGCCCTCACATATAGGTTTTCTTGAAGGTCCTGTCGTCTTTCCTACTAAAACGGATGTTTTTGTTTAATTATTTACCGCACTGACAACACACATATTAGCCAAAAACTTTTTAGTAGTACCTGTGTTGTCAGTACGGCAAATAATTAGCTAATTGTATGCAGTACGTGGCCTGTCTCATAAACTCGGGTGAAAAATCTGATGTAAGAATTTGAGACGTTTTAATCCTTGCGCATTTTACCTAGCCTCTTAGCCTGCTTTAATGCAGAAATGGAATGAGCAAAACGTTAGTATTTTAACAAAATATTAATTTGTATATGGCAACTCCGCCGTGCATTCATAATCGTAGAACGAGTCTACGGTTGAGTAAAAACTATTTGCATGGCCGCAATATAAAGAAAAAAGCGTGTTCTTGCGGTTGCGATCGACATATTTCAGTATCCTTTAGGAAAATTAAGGAAACGGCCGAAAGTATACATTTTACTTGGCCTCAGTCTGTAAAAAATTAAAGTACTCAGACATCTGTCAACAAAAAGCAGTATTAAAGCACCATTCATAGAGGCAATTTATTAGAGAAATTTTTCTGATTTATCTAAGGCATATTCGTTGTTGACATACGTTGTGGACGTCACTTTTATTCGACGATGAGGGCGCCTGTGTGCGTGAGTTTTCATCTGAAAACCAGATGACCTTCTGCACTAAAAAAAGCTCGAACACTCGCTAATTCGGTAAATGCCTTCAAGAAGAACCTTATTATAATGCTTTTAACAGACAAATAATAAGGGATTTGTCCTTGTGGGCGATCGGATCAAAACGGTGAAAATCGAAAATATTCACCGATAATTCAGGGCCGATCTGAAACTCAACGTTATCCAGAACGAGCGAAAAGTGCGAACCAATTTAACGAAAGAAAAGTTCTCTTTATGAACACAAAATGGTATGCCAATTCTATTTAAGATTATTTAGCATTAGTCGACCCGGTATCATATGACCTTCTGAAAACTATTGTTCTTATGATGTTTCTGTCGATGAAATCAAGCAAAATCTGGCTTATTTATTGAAGCGCAGCTCAATTAATTTAAAAATCTAAAGGATACCACGAATCCTCGGGAAACTCTTTCGGAATCTATACCCAGAATGTAGGCTGTTGGCAAGGCGGCTTGCCTGGAATTCCACTATTTCGTAAAGGATTTTTGAATGTAAACGTCAAAAAACATTATTTTAACTATTATTCTATTTGTGTTTTTCTATTTACTAATTTTTATTCCACGAGTAGACGTTTCAAAAATATAAAAATGAAGTTTACTTAATGGCAGTCATGTCGACGCTTTCGAGATTTTGCGATTTCATAAAAAAATTTACATTTCTAAACGATGCAACATTGCGTAAGTATTTACCGTATGCTTTTAATTCTCTTAATGTTGTGCTTTATTAACGTAGATATTGGGTCCACGGAAAGGTGTCGGTTTGCCAGCGATCAGCAATCATTCGTAAATTTCGGCAAATTTCACGAGTTAGGTCACCCATTGTACCACTGTCTGTCTGTTGTTGGTTTGAGAAAATGACGTGGTTATTCCGCAGTAATTGACCGATTGTAGCCAAAATCTTCACCTTAAATTTCCGACTGTACCTGAAAAGGTCGGTTCCGAGAGATTTTTTCAAATTTGTATATTAATTATGTCGAAAGTTAAACAAGAAAAGACCTTATTGCTTTTCAATTTCCTGAGAAATAAACGGCTAACCTGAAGTAATTCCGTTCAGACTAAGGTTTATAGACAGAGACTGAAATTAGTTGTAGGCATTTCTGATAAAATGAAAAAAATTTCTGAAGTAGAGTGCCCACCAGAGTGCACGCGAGGAATGCTGGGGATACACTGATGAGCCGCATCTCTCGCAGCTGTGTCATGCGGCAACAAATAATCGACGAAACATCTGTTTAGGCTTGCATCTTGTATCTATTCTTATGGTACGAGGTCTTGCAGCATTCACAAACACGTTTTTAATGTCTGATGTTTTCAAACATTTGCCCTCTTCTTTATCGCAAGTTGGATGCTCTGACAGAAGGACCTCAATAAACCTGTGACTGCGTGAGGCCTTGCAGGGGTAACAAAAGCAATGCGGTGCGACAATGTCTTAGATGCCGGGTGATAATCTTCTACTTCCCGCTGGTTGCTGATTTATACGACCACCTTTGCAAGTAAGACAAGGTCGTGGAAAAGTCAACGTCTCCAAATGTAGCTCCCCTGAAATATAAGCAGGGTTTCGGCAGACCTTTAGCAAATAAGCAGATGGATGTCTTTTAATGACGTCCGTTTCGTTAAATCCAGTTTTCAGGCAGGGTTACCTAAGCAGATGACCTACAAGCCCTCCAGGCTTCAATTGGAAGATATAGTGAAATATGCATCATAAACTGCCAGCAGGCATCTTTCATCTCTTAAAGTAACTTATGTATTCTGTGGCTAAAATGAAAGCTTGAAATTCATATTAGTATCAGGATACTTAGGGGGTTGAAAAAGCAGTATAGATAGGTCAGATGTCATTCCTATGTTCACTGAGCCATGCAGTTTAAAGAGCACGCAAGTCCTATCTACCATGAACATGTCCAAAACGGGGACGTATACAGCTACACATTTAGTTGTTGGTTCCGTGCTACATTGGACAACAGCATATTCAGTGTTGCCTGCGGTCTTCGGCATAAACCTGCCTACCCTCCACCTGGAACGTTGCTGAAATTTACCGTATACCCCAAAGAACAGGCTACTTTTACGATGACGGCATCATCAGTATTTTGAGAAGTGGGGAATCTATCGCTAGATAATAACTTTGATTCGTCTAGGCTTTGGCTTTATTATTCAAACCCATTATCAAAGATAGTTTTAGATAGGTATGCTGGACACATAAGAGATACGGCAGCATCGATTGGACGCATTTACGACGCGGACATGCTCATCCATATTTCATACTTAACAGTACTCGTATGCATCATTGATAGCCTAACTGTATGCGGCGATCGCTTGCTCGCGCGCGACTGAGCCGTTAATGTCCTCGATTACAACACCAGCGCGGGAAATTGCATGATAATTACTCAACAATTTGGCTCGCTGATACTGGTGCTGGGCGCCGCGTTCATTCACACGCTCTTGCCATGGTCATGTACTCTGCAAAGGACAACACACAGCATTATATATGAAGTAGGTAGGTCATCCTTCTTGCAATCGACTACTAGCTAAAGTAGCTCACGGATCACGCAGGAATTTTAAGCATTGCTATAATCAGAAACAGCGGGATATAAAACCAGCGGGTGCAAAAGTGTCGGGATATTTGTAGGATGAAAACTTAACAAATTTTGCAATCGTTGGCAATCGATGTTGGCATAAAAAACAAACTGGTTAAGAAGCTCATAAATGCTCCACGTGTACCGAACTTGAACAGAAAGCTTCCAGCCATTCAACTGCGTTGTTGCGTGGGAGCACTACATGGACTAGCTGAGACGTGGTACAGTAAACCTAAAGATATGACCACGGAATTACGATAATTTCAACAGGCGCTCGGAACGAACTGCTGCCTCCACAACTTTGGTAATCGAACCATACGCTAACGAGACAAAAGATTAACCTACACAATTCTCAAATATTGGCTGGAACTCCAGTCCGTAAAATATATCTGGAAAACAATTAACCCTATTTTCACGTCACCTGCAGTTGAGGCTGCAAAAACTCCCAAGGCAACAGACTGACGTCGCTGCCGCTGCAATGAACTCCAGAGGATACTTACCGGAGCTGGTGTGGTAGCAGACAAAGCAACTACGTCGGGTAAAGTATGGGTTTAATCCCAAAGCTGATGGCCAACCACGCAACAGCAGCATCAGTGGCAGTGACGAGGAACGACGCCAGATCTCAGATTACCATTCTTTGTTTGTGACTCAATTAACCCTTCAAGTTCGTGAAGCCGGAAGGTTCGCCCAGTGTGCAAGCTGTATGAGCCTCCATCTACCAAAATATTACCCCCTGGCGACATTATGTGCTGAATATGTGCGTGGGCAGAGTAATTAGTCACATGAAGGGGCACGTGCAAACATTGCGTACAATGACGATATTCAAGCCATCGAGATAAAAACTGCGAAAACCGCCATTGCAATTGGGTGAATGGGCAATTTTCACAACACGTACAGACTCAATGAATGTGACAGGCGCTTATTCGGAAGGCCACAAAATGCTATAGTCTTCTGCAAGCTGGATGCATGAATTACCCTTATCTCTGGCCGTCTCCGATAATGAATCTGGGGAAAATTGAAAGCATTGGCAGTATAACGTTATTTTTATAACGATCACATCTTTTTCCCAATGGTCCCTTTAACTAGCAATTTACGCGTGTGTTACTAAGTGTCTCAATAACTGGTTTAATTTTCCACTTTCGAATAAAGCCTAGTTACACAGATAACTGTTAAAGAAATAGTGGAAAGTCAATATAGGTTTCTTATCAGTTGGGGCTTACTTACTTGTGTGATGGCCATGCCGTTATCTCTAATTACGCAGTATTTTTCATGCTAAATGCCTCACACTATATCAGTTTTTATTTGTGATGAAGTTATTTTTGCATCAAGCAGGGGTCGTTTTCTTTCGAATATTCGGTTAGTTCTCAGCGTTTCTTTATCAAAAGAAATATCCTAAACTTTATTTAGACATAATAGCTGACGCGGCCAGAGGCGTAGGGCAAATGGACGAGTAATTATCACGTCAATAATCGTCTATGAAGATAAAAGTAAGGAAAATAACAACTTGCATGGGGCCGGCGATCCATCATCGCATTAAATCCGATTCCCGGCTGTGAACATGGGGCGCGCTAATTATGGTAGTTATGCTATTGCATAGCAACTGCAGTCGCCCATTTGTATTTCTCGCCTACATATGTGACTGCATCTGAGGGTGACACCGAGTGTGAACTGGAAACGTCAGGCGAACGAAACTCCTGTTTCGACAGTCACTTCAAATTCTCGAAACAACTGACCCCACTAGAAGATGCACGTCCCGGTTGTTAGACACCTTCTGCAGCTGCAACTCTTTGTTACATTCCGAAATTGACCGGCTGAGTGTTAAAGAAGTTTTCGGTCCAAATTTTCTACGGAAGATGCATTAACTACACACTAACGTTAATAATAGAATCTACCGAGTTTACCATTTATGAATTCGAGTTTCGGGAAATTCTGTAATCCAAAGTCGTCGTTTTGGATTCCTCTTAACATTTCACCTACCATTAAAGTCATTTTGAATTTTTGATGGACGAGAAGGTATTAGAATAAACTTCTTTAAATTCGATTTAAGGCGTAAAAATTGTATTGTCCACTTATAATTTTTCCCTGGCATTTTGAACACGCGAAATGCAAACAATTTAAACCGCAGACCACTTTAGAGCGCCCGTCATGAAATCCCAGCTTTTCGCGTGACGCAATAGTTGCGTGACCAACATAGATAAATCCCTGCAATTAACCGCATGTCTCAGATTTTGCAACGCTCGTTGCCACCGATGCATATAAGGCGCGACACTTCCAAGAACATGTGAGATGCCGCAGGTTGTGATATCTGAATGATTAGCAATGAGCTTCTGGACTGCTGTCATTTTCCTTTTAAATTGTTTTAAAAAATGCATATCAAAGGCTATTATATCGATGATAGACTGCATGGTTTGGGTGAAAACAAGGTATTTTAAAATTTGGCTACTTTGCTATTCTGCGACTCTCTCCGAAAAACTCTCATCTGATTTTAAAATTTGAATTGTTTTCACGAAAACCCGGAGACTAATTTACTACACTCGTTTTTATGTCACAACCACACAACTGGAGCGCCCAATCTAGAGATATGTAAATATTTGCATTCCATTTTCTATTTTTTATAGTTATCCAAACACTTGCTTGTCTTATCGAAAAACAGTATACGCTTAATTAAGAATATGTCCTCCAAATACTATTTACTACCAACGGAAATTTCTACCTGCTGTCGAAGATATCACAATACATCGACATTTTAAAATGAAAAAAAATCTGTCAATCAGATTCCGAAAGGTATTGTCTATTCCCAACAAAGTCTTTCTACTCCATGTGTCGTGGCTTCTGGTGAAGTTTCAGCTAACGCCTAGTACTACCGACTGTGACATGAAACCCAAACTGTAAAAAGACTCAGATACAAAAGATGAAACTAGAATTGTCCTGCGCAGTTAGTTATGCAAACGAAATAACTCGCTCATCATACATTTATTTGTATTTTGACCACAAAATTGCCGGAGTTTTTTGTTGAATAATGCAAAACGACATTTTCAGAACAAAGTGCACATCTTTCTTTCTACTTTCTCAAATTTTAAAGTGATATATGTGTGCGCGTCTTGTTACGAGAAGGGATTTTTATAGGTGAGAACCGTTAAATTTACTTGCTGTCTGCAAAAAGGAGATTGGATATAGTTTTACAAAATACAGGCGAGACCAGACATGAAAAAATGCTTTCTCGTTAAAAACAAAGAAAAATGAGGACAAATATTAGATTGCAGGTGTATGTGCGAGTAGAGCATAAGGATAATTATTAAATGCTGCTGTCAATTATGACAACGGTCTGCAATGCGAGGTTAAATGTTCAGAAAAGTCACAACTAATGATGTGCATGTTAGGGATATTTTGTTATAAAATAGGCGTCAAATTGCTGCTTGATAATAGATTCTTGAAGCATATTAAAACAATTACACGTCTAAAGTAAATTTACATGGTGCAGACGCCACAAGCTGCACTTTTCCTCTATCCTACCGTGCGATGATAATGTCAAAACAACCATCGCCCATCATACTGTAGATTGAAAAGGCTTTAATTAAGAAGAAGAATGAATGACGCTTAAACAGAAAATTGGTATTTTCGGTAATACCAAGGTCTATCGGTGGTGGAATGCCACAGTAGAACCGGTCTGGCAATTCTTTTGGCTAGAGATCTTGGTATGCAAGTAAGCGGGACGAAGATTTTGTTCGCCAAATGCTGAAATGTGCCACAATAGGCCAGCCTGGATCATCCAGAATTTAAAAGGCAGAATGGTATTACCGACAAAGACAAGGGAGACTGGAATGGCCATTTCTGGCTTATAAGCTGTCGTCAGCCTGTCATACCCAAGCCCGAAGTGTGGAACACCCGAGCCTCGAACTCGCGATCTGTTGGTTTAGAAGTCAACGCCTCTACCCACCGGGCCACGAGCCCGTTGCCCTGTCGGTTCTCGATCGGGAATATTCAATGGTAGGGGGCGCTCACCGATCGTTCATACGGAACTCACTCGTTCCGTTGTGCTTTAAGAGGTCTCCCTCGAGCCCAACCAGCAGCCGCACAGCGGCGCATGATATATAGGCAGAATAGTATTACCGACAAAGACAAGGGAGACTGGAATGGCCATTTCTGGCTTATAAGCCGTCGTCAGCCAGCCATACCCAAGCCCGAAGTGTGGAACACCCGAGCCTCGAACTCGCGATCTGTTGGTTTAGAAGTCAACGTCTCTACCCACCGGGTGTTCCACAATTCGAACTTGGGTATGGCTGGCTGACGACGGCTAATAAGCCAGAAATGGCCATTCCAGTCTCCCTTGTCTTTGTCGGTAATACTATTCTGCCTATATATCATGCGCCGCTGTACGGCTGCTGGTTGGGCTCGAGGAGAGCTCTTACAGCACAACGGAACGAGTGAGTCTCGTATGAACGATCGGTGAGCGCCCCCTACCATCATCCAGAATTGTTAGATTTTATAGAAGATCCTTTAAGGAAAAATAAGGTTTCCCTCTGTAACAGGTCCTAATGACATAAATGTAAAGCAAATAACGGCGCAGAGAGCGTTTTCAATCGCAGCCAACTATACTGACCACCGATCTTCCTCCGCCACTGCTGCGATGAGGTATTGTTGTAATACAGGGCTGCGAATCAAATCCAAGTAGTCATACGCTGAAAGAACTTTTCTTGGTAACTCACTCCTTCGAGTAAATGGTTTAAAAATTGTCAACGGCCGGCGGTAAGGATAGCTAGTTAATTTGGTGTGCGCCCAATCTGGCCGCCAAACTAATGAGCACTGCTTTTAGCATCGACATAAAAAATTCTTGTTTTTTGAAGCAGCGCTCAAAAAAGTCGGAAGTACACGTAATTCTACAAGATAATACTTTGGTTTATTGGTACTTATACAAGATGGCTACTTCCAGAAAATATAGATACTAGCTTTATAATACTAGGAGAGTAATCATTTGGATAAACGCCAGACTCTGTTTCCGCGTCTTCCCGCTTGTCTTTATCTCCGACGGTAATCGCTAAATTAGTCGCAAGTAAATTAGACACAGAAGTCTGGATTTATGTTTGGTAATTGCATACTTATTACCACCGACATTTCGGGTACTTGCATTAACAGGCTTATCGATGTCTGCATGCAAATCAAAAGTCAACCCAAAAAGGAATATCTTATGTACATTTTCTATTTTGTTATCTTAAATTGAAGTGCCTATTTTTGACACGCGTTGCAATATATAGCATTAGAAACGAGGTTTTAAATTTCAAACTGCTGGCTTTCTTTATAACAACGTTCCTCGATGCGTATATAGGGCTTTACGGAGCAGATCATACGTTTTTCTTAAAATTACTTGTCTCCTTAATGCCACAAAAATTCACGGATGCTGGGCTAGTCGTTAATGCATCGCTGAGACTTTTTCGTAAACTTCATGGAATTTCATGTCTTAGGCCATTTAATGTAATGGGCTGCTCATAATTTCAGTGTATATGAAGGTCACTGAATTAGCTAAAAAGTAACGAAAAAAAATCAGATAAAATATTCGAAGTTGAATATTGCAGTCGAAATTTTTGTCACACTGTAACCTAACGCATAAGAAGCTTACAAAAAACTATGACCGTTTTGGCAAACTATGATGCTAGACCATTAATGTAAGACATACGACCTAGTGCACACTTCTGTCTGTGGTGAGGATAATGCTTTGGCGCACACTTCGGCACACAAACTGAAATGAATCACAAATCATTATCCAAAAGACTACTTCATCATCCTAAAGGAGGGTGTGCATCAATCAGGTTACTGGACAAGCCTAACCCTGTGGCCTTGACTTTTATTCAGAACCCTTATAGGCAGTTGCAGAGGGGGCAGTAATCATAAAAATTTCAGTTTCCCCTGTTTTTTCATACTCTTTTCTCCTTAATATTACTGGCCGCCCTGAAACTGCCGGTGCCACTCTAGAATGAAACTCAAGGCAGCAGAGAGAGCATGTCCCATAAGGTAATTGGTGGAGGCTGTTTTCAATACAGTTAATATTACCGATTGCGACAGATGGTTCGAAAGCCCGGTGGGTAAATGGTAGATTCCAATGATGAAATATCTCATGTTTCTGTCTCAGGTCATTCAGACCTCGTGTTTAGTGCGACGGCCTGGCGATGACTTATAAGCCAGAAATAAGCATCACGGTTTTCGCAGCAAATATTATCGCTCTGTGACTCACGGTCGATATATGTCTAACACAGAATGTTTCGCTTTAAAATCTCAAAAGGTAATACGGGTGTAAAAGGTGTACGAGGCAAGGAAATTTAAAGTAATTATCAAACTCACAGAGATTGCGATTAAAGGCTTTGACGATTGTATCTCATTGTGTAAATTACTTTTGCTGTTTTCAGCCTGAATGTAAGCTTTTCTGACCTTCTGCATGTGCTTTCTGCACTTTTTTCAATTTTAATTTTAAGTGTTAGCCAGTGTGCCTCGTAAAAGATTGGCGTTTGAGCATGCTTGGAGGACATCATCTCATGTCTACGCATTTACTTCCGATGGAAGTGAAAATGTACGAAAAAGCCACCTTGAAATTACGTTAGAACGCTTATAGTAACCGGCTTCAGCATTCGAGTCCACTTGCCGAAAACGTATTACTTCTCAAAGAACAGGACACGGTTTCTTATGACGCCAGTTTCCTTTGTATTTTATAAAGAGGAAATTTTTTAATGCAGTTATTCGTCGATCTCTCAAGGCTTGAGTCAACTTTTTAAGGCAATAATAAGACCTATCGAAAGCGTTAGTAAAGAACCGGAAAACACTGATTTCGCAAAGTGGATTTGTTTGTATGCCTAGCGCTTCTGATTGTCCGATATCATCTTTTTAATCGCTAGGAAAATCATACGGCAGTTTGCCTATCCAAAAGCACAGATGTATGCAGCTACTATCTTCTGTTTGTAAACGTGAAAAAAAACTTACCTTCGAAATGATGCTGCCTTCAGTGAACTTGAAATAAAGTGTTTAATGATACTAGTCCAGTTTCTGAGACTTAAAGTAATTCTCGAGTTACAGTTAGCTTTCAGGACATACCAAATGCAGCTCTGTTTAAGGAGGCCTTTGTTGTTCAGTTCGCTGAAAACTGGACGAACAGGGCATTATTCATCATATGCACAAAAGGTGAACAGGTGGCTTCTGACATTTTATTGCGAAGTTATCCACCCACGCAGTTCCAAATTAAAAAATACTAACCAAACTGTGACCAGCACTTCCATATGCTGTCGCATGTTCGAAGTGGCGTTTACATTAGATAGACCAGTTCACAAGATATGTGGAACTGGGCGTAATGCATTTGGCAGTTTTGTAAACGACTAAAAATTGGTTGAAAATATCATCAATTTAACGGTAAGTTCACTCAGAATAGTGAACATACGGGGCACATATAGAAAGTAATATACAAGGAACAGGAATAGCATAATAAAAGAAATACGAAACCGTGAGCATGCCGTCCTCATAAACCACCTCATCTCGGAGGGGCTTATTCGGCACGGTAAGAAGCTAGCTGAAAAATAAACTAACATAAGCAAAATAAAGTTTAAATATATTTTTCATATAGCCCTCAGCCTGAAAGGCATATAAGAACCTCTTGAAATGTCAAGAAGTTGTAAGTAATAAACAGTTCTGTTGCAGGTAGGATTAGAAAGACCAAAGTAGCCGCAGAAATGCAGCGTGACGATAACTTGATAGTGAAAGTTGTAAAAGTTAATTGGCGCATTAAACAAAGGCTTTTTCGTGTCACTACAAATCAGCTTCAAGACGAAAAGCAAAGTCTGGCGAAATGTAACAGTACACACTCGGGACAGTACACAAGAAAGATGCTGTTTTTGGAATTTCTGAATTTGGCCATTATAGAAATAAGGTTATTGATTGAACGCAGGTAAGTTATATCTTCAGCGTTACGATAGGTATAAACCGGCCAAAAAACGCAACCAAATGCCCAAGACTTTTCGTTTTTGGTGTTTTCAGTCGACTGCACCAAGAAATGGCTTTGCAATTCGTGCTTGTTCAGACTGTTAAACTGACAAAGATTAAACATATTTAGTCATGCTCCACATAGTCCTATGTTCCTCCGTCTGCAGATGATGGTTTTTGTCGTGTGAGTGTACGAACACATACAAGAGTCCCCATTACAAGAAGAGGGTTTATCCTTGTAAAAGGTTGGAGAGGGACATGCCTGTATTCCAAAAACAATACTGTATACTAGGATTCATCTCTGAGAAATGTTTTGCTAGGCCACTTCACACATGAATGTGCACTACTTGATGGGTAAAGTCTAAGACATAGTTATATAGACCAGCCCGTTTGCGAACAATGACAACACGTTGACCACACGTCTGTGGCAGGTAAGTTAATGAAAAATTTCTTTATTTTGAACTGGTATTAATATATACGTATCTACACGTAGACTGACTTAGGGGGCAGTTAATCCGCTTCTGAACTATGCATCAGCGGTAAATAAACAATTCAAATTTTATTATGTAGATATGCATACAATATCAGTTAGGTTTTCGTATGGCATAGCAGATATTACCTTTTTGTAGATAAAATTATGCTTTTGGGTGCAAAACAGTACAGCTTTGCAATTCACAATGGTTACCTGGAGTGATCAAGCATCGGTTGGCAAATTCTTCACATTTAAATGGATATCCGCTGGCAGACAATGTGTAAAAATGCGCAGTTCTGGACGGGAAGACAAGCTAACACGCAGCCAGAATGTACCCTTCCGCAAATACAATACCTCAGAAATACTCCTTGTGTCAAGAGAAGGTTTTTACGCAGTGAGTTGGCTTAATGGTTACATGCACAACTTTTGATATAGTCCAAACTGACCGTACAAACCTCTATCATTATTCATATTGATTCAACTTATAGAAACTCCGCGCCTCGGTAAGAATCGAACCCGCGCATTTAGGAGAAGACTTTAGTACGGTCAACGCTCTAACCACCTGAGCTCTGTGGCCGCGCCTGACGACGCGACTTTGGGTGAAGTTACCCGCCAACCTACTGCAACGTCTGAAATCCACCAAATCTGATACAGTAAGTTGATCGTCCAAACAGGATTCTCTGTGTAATTCACCTAGAATCCACCAGATGAATACCAGGCTCACTTAGTTCATAGATGCCTTGGCAGATTTAAAAAAAACTTCTTTCATTATTTTTCACAAGTTTGGTTCCCGAAAGAGTCAGCATTTAAAATCGAAGTGTTTCATGCGTCATCACTGTTCGCTCTGTGGAAGGATACCAGGCCGCTCAACTGTTGGCAACCCACAGAACCTACTCACTAAGCATATGTTTTAAAAAATGTATCAGCTTGGGAAAGAACAGACAGAACGGAATTGTTTCCTTCTACAGTTCTTTTACAGCTGTCGTGATAAGATTCGCACATTTGACTTTAGTAGCCCAGTTGTCAATGAGACAACCACAAGTTTGCTGTCTTAATAAGCGGTTTTGTAAAAAAAGGTGAATGCGACTTCAAACGGTCTACGTTTATATGTGTATATTGAAAATTTTTATTGTCAACAAATAGGGGCAGCATGATTGGCGCGTTGTCAATATGAAGCTTGATTTTTCACCTTTCTGTTTAGCACGGCTGACCTCCAAAAAAACCGGCGTTAACGGACAACATTTTTAGTCTTATGTGCAATTACTCGTGTGTCTCAGTGAGCTACAACACATTATCAAATACTGGCTGGTCGACGTTTCCGTTATATCAGTGTGTAGGCCGATTGCCGTGATCCAGCAGGGAATAGGGCTGCATCTACACTCCTATGTCTTCCACAGTCACCCAATGACCTCAAACGGTGAACGAATTTAAAGAGCGCGGAGACGAACATGAACATAGTGGCCGACAAGGCTAAACAGGCCGTCTACGTCTGAACACACACACCTGTTCCTCAATTCATATGCAGTGGGCACCCGTCAGGAGTGTTAAACATCACATACGTGAGATTGTCATAGAGACCACAGTGAGCAGGACTGACTGTAGCCTAATCATTATTTCTCAGCATGTTGGAGATACCCCAGCAATCCACCAGTGGAATGACACCATAATTTACTCACATCCGTCGAGTTTATTATAAAGGAAAAATAGCTGATTTGCCCAGCGAACTTATTTTACCGTAGGCATAGTCCCAATCTTCACTTCCATACGAATCAGTAGCCAGTCCCAACCGTCGTTATTGACAGGGTACCCCATGTGCCTTACAGCAGACTAAGGACAGGGAATAAATCTATAATGGTAGTGTCTTTGTGTCAAATCTATAGCATTCTTTTCTCTCACCAACGTGAGGCCAATGTCAAGACAGAGTCCAGAAGGTCGGAGCGAGGACTGAGCACAATGACGGACAAAGCTATGTAGTTCGCCGGAGCTCGCCATACTAGCCTGTTCGGCACACGACGTACCAGGTTTGCTTTGAAACAATAAAGGTGGCGGGTTGAAACCCATAGCGGCCACGTTAAGGGCATGCATATGAATACAGATGAAAGTGGTTTGTGTGCAATACCGATGACTCAGTTTTAGCCACGCTTGTCAATTAATTACAGTTGCTGAATGCAGATGTTTCAAAAGAATGCTTGTTTTCTGGCTGTAAAACACCACCCGCTTTTACGAAGGGTAGCATGTCCAGTGTCGTCATACCCTAACCTGGTGAGACTATTTTCGGGCGTCAAAATTAGGAACACTGTGTGGTGAAGGCGCAAATGAACTCACAATCTCGCGTCAAGCTATTGCGCGCAAACTCTCCGAGCAAAAGTTTGCGTATTAGCCGTTTGTTCCGGGGTCCCTAAAAAAGTTGTTTTGTTATCCTTTAAATTTCGTCAATCACTGTCATTATGTGCAGAGCAAACCGTTGTTGAACGTTTCGTTCTGGTAAATATTCACGGACAGTTAGTGGACCAGACAACATTCAGGGCCATTTTCCTTCATTTTGACGCTTTTATGACAGGATCAATATTTACATGCTATTTGAAATACAAGACGCGCTGCATACACAAAACATGCCAATGCTACAGGAGGTCAAAACCTTTAATGTCGCGATACCAACTCATCTTATAAAAAATAGGCAAAAAGACATGAGAACATGAAAGCCTGACATTTTTAAAAACAGAATAATTGGATTTATTATTTGAAAGTCATAAAACACAAATCGTCCTTCTTGACTACTTCCTGAGCAGAGAGTTAAAGGTTGCGAACTTACGAAAACTCCAAATCTCTTACATGCACCCTCGCATTTGAATTTACTGAAGTCGCATAAAGCGTAGTCTGGGACGTTATCGAAGTTGTGGCCTGGTTTTAAATCATTTGATTTAGGAGTATAAATAGTGGCGTAGGCCAATCAGTAGAACTCATGAATGTTTGACTAATTAAGTTTAATATGCTTTTGATGCGTAGAATAATCAAACGTCTTCGGCCGAAACTCTTTCATTGTTCCTTGAACACACGCTCAAATTAAAGTAGTATGTTTGTTTCCCCAATGATTGAGGGACATATTCAACAAAGCATGTTTTTTGGAATAGATGAATAACAACTAAATGGTTAAACGACAATTACGTTCTTCCAAACATATCGCTCAGCGCAAGGAACCAGCATATTAAACATCCACTTATCCTAATGGGTTTTTATATACTCAAATTACGAATAGGTTGACCTTTTATCCACATGTCCCTTAAATCTCCATCAATAATTATTGTAATTTATGTGCATTTTTTCTAACACTCGACAAAGATCATTTGAAAACACGGCAGTGCGCGGGAGGATCTTTCAAAAACATGAACGCGATCGTTTTAAACTAAATAAAAAATTAAATAGCGGCCCACGCCGTCAAATCTTAATTATTTCTTTGTTGAGGCAAAAAAATCACTGAAACACATTGCTGAAAAAAATAAACAGTTTCGATTTATTTCTCCAACTTTTTGCCCATTTCATTTTGCATGTTTATAAGCAACGGGACTCACTTATACTGACGTTTCTTGCTGAACCCCCGGTTTATTTATACTGTACTAAACCGAGATCTTTGACATGGGTTTCAGTCGAATATAACGGATTGCCATGACAAAATTCAATTGAGATCCTATTATAACGTTTTCAATTTCACCAGCTCAAAGATAGCTGTTTAGATTTAGGGACAAATGCTTCATAAATTACAGTTGATTACTTGGAGGTCGGTTGCAGTGCAGCTGATTACTGCTCCCAGATTTGTTAACATATTGCCAACCTGCAGTTGAGTCATTTTAAAGTGCAACAGACGTTTGCTGCACTTGCTTTATTGTCTTCTTGCAATGGATATCGGTTTACGCACGGTGGGTGCTAATTCGGAATAGCCGTTCTGTGCTTATTGAAAACGCCTGTTCGGTGACTGTTAACAAACCTGTCTCGGGTGAGAGGTCTCAGACAACTCTGTTATGACGACGGGGCGTTAACGTCCCCTCTCTGGAACTCAGCAAAATGTATACAGTGCGGTGCAGACGAAGGCAGGGGCGACCGAAGTAAACATTTCTTACCTGTTAGCCTTTGATAATTAGCAGTACCTAGCCCCAAGTTTGCGGGACCCGGATTTTGTTCTCGGCCTCTTTGTTCACGAGAAATTAAGTAGCCAAACGCCCCACCATTGAATCCATGACAAAGGAATCCGTGTTTGAACTAAGGCCCCGTAAACCTTGGGTTAGATACGACTGGCTAACGAAAATTAATAGGTAGGAAATGGTCATTCCAGTCTTCCTTGCCATTTTGGTAACTCCTTGTCCGCGTATGTTGTTAATCCCTATGTACGATTCCCCGCGCGGGGCATTGCACTTTGTTTAAAGTCACAAAGTCACCATCAGGTTCCGTGAGATTATCGATCCTCGCAACTTTGTCATAATTAATTAAATTCGCTTTATCCTGAGAGCTTGTGACTTTCGAAGCCGGGATTATTGGGATATTGTTTAAGTTAGGATGCATTACTGAGGGTCAAATTTTCAAATACCTGACAAATTCAGACGTTATGCAAGCGTAACCGACTAGTATACGGTAATTCTATTTGACTGGAAGTTTGATTTCGCGAAAGGTAATGCGGCACACATTGTAAATCCGAAATGGACCGAGCGTTATAAACTATATTCTCAAATTGGCTACTTGTGAGTAACCAATTGGCAGACCTCATTATCAACAGTATGCAAGAGGAAAAGAGTTGTTAAACACGCCTAGACCTCTGGTTTCTAGATAAACCGAATACGGAGACGCATGCATTGCTTGCTGAGAAGTCAACGAATAAGATGGCCTATGCCTATGATTTATGCAAATACCAGCACGGTAGGCACTGATTGTTTGTTGTTTTAAATTTCCTCAGAACTTAATTGCTAACGTGCAGCAGGTCAGTGTGTGCTAGGGGCGTTAAGTGCAGAGCGGAATTTTGTGTATAAATATTTAGACCGAAGCCCATCAGCCACAGCCGAATGACCGCGTAGTATTCATTAACTGCCGACAGGCTGCTAGTCGAATATTCTAGTGTTAGAAGATGCCATGTTAAAAACACAGGTACTAGCCTAAAGCCCAGACACGCGTGTTCCGCCGATATTCTTCTGCTGTTATGCTTTTGGCTAGTACCCGTGCTACAAAATAAGGCATCTTCCAATGCTAAAAATACTGCCTGCTGCCTGTCGGCAGTTAATAAATATTACGCGACGTGGTCAATTTGCTTCGACCCGAATAATCATACATCAAATCTCGGTCTGCGCCTACGGGCTTTAGTAAAAACTGGTCTGCTCTAAGTTAGCAGTTAATTTCGGAAATAAAAAGCAACGATTGCTGAACTGGAGTATCTTCCAGAAAGCAACCGGAAATGATGTTG
Organism: Spirometra erinaceieuropaei; assembly: GCA_902702965.1. Lineage (NCBI taxonomy): Eukaryota > Metazoa > Platyhelminthes > Cestoda > Diphyllobothriidea > Diphyllobothriidae > Spirometra > Spirometra erinaceieuropaei. Next base: position 994,060 of record CACRXP010000087.1, on the reverse strand, counting down.
GACCCATTGAAGAACCGAACAACTTGCGGCTATGTCATGCAAGGCAAAATGTCGACAAGACGCGCGTGTTTGGGCTTTTGTCTAGTACCTCTACTGTTAATACGGCATCTTCTTACGCTAAAATACGGATTTTCGCAATTTAAAAATCGGCCTAAGGAATACCAGCTGAGTTCAATTAAAGTCTGCGTTCATATACCTCTTAGGATTAACTGGACATGGATGGAGATAATTTGGACATCAAACATGGAATGATGCTACATGTGGAATTTCTAATTGTTTGCGTCCTGTGAATAGGCGATATTTTAAGACCTCTGCTCAAAAATCCGAGAAGTGCTTAAAAAATAATTGGTCGAAGCAGTAAAAAACGCTTTTTGATCGGGTCATCAGAAAAAGATTTATTTTGAAAATTTAAAAAATAGCCATAACAATTTACAGAAGATGAGTTGGCGGGCATAAGTTGCTTTCGATAAATTCTTCTCAGAAGCGAAAAAAGAGAAATCGACTAACGTTCGTCTTAAGACAAGGCAGAGGTGGGTAGGGCCCTTAAAATAATTTATCTAAAGCACTGTATCTTTGCCAACTCTTCTTCAAAAGATATACTTTACAGAGCTATTGCTTATTTCCTGGCGATAATACTTTTTTCGCCTCTTGACATTTTTATGAAACAAATAGGATTCATAAGTAAAGAAGAGGGTTAGAGCACCAGAACATTTTGTTTCTGACCTGAGCTTTCAGACTCCTGCTGGAGTCCATCGTCAGAGATATTACCAGAACGAATCCGAAAGCTAAGGACAATAAACAAAGTTTTTCGGTGGTTGATCCCTTTTTTCTTCACTTATGCATGCACCTGGAACTCGATATAAGATTCACCTTGAGACTTCTAAAATTGTCATTCGACTTCACAAACAAATGACTCCATATTTTATGAAGATCATAAATTTCACAGTAAAACTTTTCAGCTTTCAAACAAGCATTCAGTTTGCCCACGTTCTTCAGTCTGCAGATGCTTGATTCTTTCTTATTTTTGAGCAGACAAATGGCCGATTTGCGATTTCCAGAAAAAACGAATATTCGGCTTGAGGGTCTGAGACGTATGTGCTCCTTTTTGGATAAGCAACCTTTTTACCAGGATAGAGCTTCGGCAGGTGTTTAACTAGGGTACGTCGCATAAGCTGGTGATTTGGTCGTGCCTTTTGGCCGCAAGAACGGAGTGCGCGATAACAGGGCGTACATCAACGTGCCTGTTATCAAAGCGTATTGCAACGGTGTAGGTATTCTCATCGTCCGATAGCTGCCATAAGCCAAATCATCTAAATGAAGGGCCGAAAGGACACAGGAAAACAATCTGTTGTCGTTTGTCAGATCTCATGCCCTGAATATCCTACTCATTATATAGGGCAGACCGGACGACAACTTGCCTCACGAATAATGGAACACAAACGGGCAATCCGCAGAGGCAACCCACCGTCTCAGGCCGCTACTCACAACCTGCGGGAAGGCCACGAATTCAACGTGGAAAATGGCGCGAGCCAGCAATACGATAGGGCGAGAACTGCTGGAGGCCTGCTTGTCTGACACTAAACCAAGCGCTCCATTCCCGCGGTCGAAAACTGTGACCCAAATCCCAGCCAAGAGTGCCCGCCGTCACGATGCTATAAGACAGCGTGGACCGTACCGTATGCGAACGCCATCCTCTTTTCTCCTAGCCCTTTCTTTATTTGATTACTAAAACGTCTCATTCGATGCCGCATTCTCAGCGGTTAGTGTTTGACTTCTAATTAACAGGTCGCAGCATCTTGTCCCAGAAGTTCCACACTTCAGGTTTAGGTATGACTGGCTAACGACGACTGTTATGCCATAAATGGCTATATCAGTTTTCCTTGTCTTTGACGGTACTGCTGTTATGTCGATATAATGTGGCTACCGGTTGACCTCGAGAGAGAGACCTAAGCGTAACGGTACGATTGAGCTCCGTCAAACGATCGGTGAGCGCCCCTCTCTATCATTGCATTTTCAAAGTCTTTGAAGAATATCATTCTTACCAGCGCGGAAGCCCAGACTAATGCATGTTTTGTCCGAGAACTCACACGTTTATATTCAATGCTATTTTAGATAAACAACCTTTTGCCTAACATACACTTGCACTAGTTTTTTGTAAGCTTACTTCACAAACGCATGCCAACACTCTTCTGAGAAAATAGTAAGGTAAACCAAAACCAGTTTTGCATTTAAACAGCATTATTATGCCTGTCAAGCAACTCAGGTTGCATTCGAGTGGCACCTTATTTTGTTAGATGGTAGTTGGTAGTCCTCCCGGTGCCAAAAACTCCCAGCTACCTGTCTTACGGGACCGGTGGTAATAGGGACTATACGGGTGGGGCAAATGAGTGGAGGCGTAAATGGCGCTGTTAGTGTATGCCTGGGATTGACGCTCCTGCTAAAGTGAAAGCCTAATTTAAATAAGGTGATAAATGCAAGAAGGGTATGGAAATGAGCATTGTTAATTAGAACGGTATGCGGAATAAATGCAGCCTTACTCCAGATTAAAAAGAATAGCAACTGAAGGTGAACAACCAATGGGAAGAAGGCAGTGTGTCCTAAGGTCATTGCGCAATATGTGCGATAGTACTCAAACCAACAGAATGGACATGAGAACACGAGAATGAAGCAGCGGCACGCAGGACGGCATGACGTTAGCGGGGTAAGACTTTAATGTCAAGAATATGTTTGGGCGGAAGCGAAAATCCGCAAATAATAGTTTATTGCCACAGTGGCCACACTTAGAATTAAAACTATGGCAGTAGTTGCGTGCTATACGTGGGTGGAGAATCGGTAGACACCCTATCTGCGCGACGCTTGTCCTTTTCGTGCACGAACACGCCGGACCCTGCAGGAGGTCTGGAGTAAAAAGACCGAAGGACGCAGGCAAACCAACAAAACGGAGACCCGCGCCAATCCGTCTAGGATGGTAATGAGAAGCATGATGAATCATAATCCGCTTAGGATAAATCTTTCGCCCTTTACTAAATCTTTAAGTGTGGGCGGTGCAATACGATGAATCTATATAGGCATTTTTGCAGCGCCTCGTTTTCGGGGCGGTTAAAGTGAACAAGAAAGTCACCCTGACAGGGCTTCTGCGCGTGCACTCCCGGACATATTGAGAACGGAATCACAGCTACTGAAATCGTGGTGCCTTAAACTAGAAGTGCAGGAAAGGATCGCAAACTGGCAGGGCTACCAACTACCATCCCGCCCCTTATTTCTGTGAAAACATCATCGTGTGTGGCTTGAGTAGGCGGGATGTATATCGTGGCCAGTTATCCCGTCCGTGATCCCATCTAGCCACAAAGCACAGATATATAAGGGAGGAAAAGGTATTGTAGATACCCCGTGAATCTGTTATCAGCATAATATAAAATCCCGAATAAATCACCATCCTGCGCCCAACATGATGAAAGGCACCGTAAGCTAATGGCCCTTTCCCTGTTAGCGACAGCAAAAGCGGTCGGCATCAAGTCACGATAACCAGTATTGCGTTCACTGAAGTTCCACGTTCAGGATCTACACCTGCCGTGGTCGGCTAAGACTACAATTCTCTGCGCCCTTTCGCTCTCATGCCGCCCTGGCATGGACTGCAATTACTCCCACACCCTTCCCTACCTTTTCACACCAGCCTGTATTTTACGACGGACTTCTGTAAATTTTTCTAATCACTGTCATGTCAAAATTGGTTGTATAAGAATGCGCTACAGTGTTATTCGCGCCGAAGACCTATCCATTGAAAACGTTGGGTAAATATTATTGCACAAATAGAAAAGCCTTCGAAAATAACTTTTAGTGGATTTTACAATTAAAGCTCTTTTAACAATTAGAGTAATTTTAGGTAAGTTAGCCTGATAACAGCTTTTATTTTGCATATAGATTTCATACGGTTTCCATAGAATCTATAGCATTTTTTGCTTTTGCATTTACCGAGATTCAGTTTAATTAGTCAAATAGGATTTTGCTTGATTTCGCCGATAGCGGCATCCTAAAGGCAAAACCGTTTATAAGAGCGTTTGTTGCCTGGCGAGTCACTGAATAATAACATAATAATTTGTGTTTATATCGAGAACATTTCAATTGTAAAAGGGAATTTAGTGAGTTTTTAGTCGGTCTTAAAATACCGCTGAATATTTCCTGCTGTTCAGGGTTTTCATTCAATTTCCTGTAGGGACAGATGCCTTATTATGTGTTTTTTAAAATCTTTAAAATGGAATATTTTTAAAGGCATTTGCAAAAGAAGTGTGTACTTAGGAGTCCTTCTGCATGTACAGGGATGCTTGAATCACACGAAAAAGCTCATGCAAACAGATAACCCCATTGTGAAATAAAACAAATCCACGGCAAAAGTCAACAACTTATTTGCGCTATGATACCTATGTCCTTGATGCACATGTTTGTGCTTAACATACTTACACAATAAAGTGAGGAAAAGATATCTTTGACCGTTTTCCATGTTGCTAAAATACTGATATTTTTGAAGAAGGAGACACGATCGCCGGGACAAGAGCTTTTTTAGCCCGACGTTTCGGATTCATACTCTAATCCATCATCAGAGACAAAAAAGCAGAAACGGGTGGTTCTTGCACAAGGGGCTGCGGTATTTATAGGATGCAGTAGCCATGCTACCGCATGCCTGTGAACATTCACGGCTCCCCCCTTCATCCGGGATCGTCGCACTTGGTGTGATCATTGCTTGATGGCCGACATTCGAGTCGATAATTGCTGCAATTTCATCACGTGCGTTGGATGTTTGCGTGATGATTGCTCGACCATCTGACGCACCGACCCCGATTTTGGGAAAAATGTTTACCTCTGCGCTCTCCGCATGGCTTGTTACTCCGCCTAGGCGAAGTTTTAGCACGGAGTATGGAGTCGGAAGATCGTTGCACTTGTCGATGGACTGGAGGCCAGTAAACCCTGACTCCAGTAGCTCCCGGCTCACGCGCTTGTCACCTCTTGCGAGAATTTCGGCCTCGTCGAATTTGAATGTGTTGCCGAATCTCGTCGAATGAGCCGCAACTTGAGGGCTGGCGTCATTCCGCCGCACCGCTGCTGCGTGTTCGGCCATTCTCGTTCGGAGCTGTCTTCCGGTTTTTCCGGCGTAGTTGCTTTGTCCGCAACTGCACCAGATCCGATAAACGACTCCAGACGCTTCTAGCCGTGGCAGTGGGTCTTTTGGTTTCATGACCAGACGGCTGATGGTTGCCTCCGGTCTGTGTGCCACTCAAAACCCAAGTGGTGCGAGAAGGCGACCAACAGCTTCCGAAACGTTCTTGACATACGGAAGTGCCCGCCAAGACTTGGTGTCCGTGCGGTTAGGCCTTTCGTCCCTTTTGCGTATGCACCGGTCGACGAAGTTGCGCCGGTAGCCATTGGCTTTGAAGACCCGTCGGAGGTATTGTAGTTCGGCAATTTTGTCTTCCGGCTCACTGCAGTGCGTTTCGACACACCGATAGAGCGTCCTTACACAACTGCGTTTGTGGCTGATTTGGGTGGTTACTGTTGAAGTTCACTACTTGCATCGTATTTGTCGCTTTCCTGAACACTTTGGTTTTTAGTTCACCACAATCTTTGCGGCATACGGGGACATCCACGAAGGCCAGCTGGTTGTTCTCTTCACTCATCCATCGTAACTTGAATGTCCGGGAAGACGGCGTTGAGATGTTCTTGGTATGTCAACACCTGATCCCGTTCGATGACGAAGAAGGTATCATCCACATTCCGGGCCCAGAATTTCGGTCTGTGATGTTGGAAGACCAGCGACTCTAACCGTTTCTGGACCGCCTCGGCGATAAATACCGAAATTGGCGAACCCATTGGTGTGCCCTTCACCTGTTCGTAGATTGTCCCCTCGAACGTGAAGTACGTCCTGAGACAGAGCTTCAGGAGCTGAAGGATTTGGGCGTGTCCAAGACGGTTCTCCGTTTCATCCTATTTGCTTTGCAGAAGCAGCTCAATTGTCTCGATCGCCAGGTCCTGGGCAATAGAAGTAAAAAGAGATGTAACGTCAAAAGATACCATGACCTCATTTGGATGGAGGCTTACCCTTTGAGTTTCTCCAGGAATTGTGCTGACGAAGAGACCGTGGTGTCTGACTCAGCGGTCAGGAACTTGAGACGCCGGAACAGCTACTTAACCAGTTCGTCCGTTGGAGTACCTTTAAGCGACACGATGGATCGGAGAGGAGCGCCGTCTTTGTGCACCGTAGGGAGGCCATAGAATCGGGCCAAAGCCGTATCTTGGGAACTCGCCGTGCGTCTGTCGGTCGGTGTTATCGCACCTGAGTTCTCCAAGGCCAACAACGTAGCATTAGTTTCGCGTGTCAGCGCTTTTACAGGGTTCGTTGCACATAAGACTTAGAACTGTCGGTCCTCCAGTAAACCTTTGGCTTTTTGAAGGCAGTCTGTCCTGTCCAGCACAGCCGTAGAGCGCCCCTTATCCGCTGGCACGATGACCAGGTCTTTGTCGGCCTTGACTTCTCTAAGCGCATCACGATCGACCTTGGAAAGCACTTCCCGCGGCCCGTGGGCCATCAGGAGAGACGACACTTGGTGTCGGATGAGACTAAGTCTCCTCCGTTACCTCCGTCTGACAAAGGATTGATTCCACTGCTGCAATCATGTTAACATGTTTGATGTTAGCCTTCGTGCCGTAAAACCTGCATCTGATCCTTCGTCAGCTTTTTTGACGTCAGGTTGTGCACCAGTTTGTCACTTCTGGGCGACGTTGGATTGGGCAGCTTTCGGAATTTGTTCTCCAGTGCTGCGTTGCGTATCATTCTCTGTTCGCGGGCTTGTTCAGCTATCCTCTGCAGGAACAGATTTGTATCGATCTTACCCATGAACTCACAGCATCTGGTCTTTTTTAGTCAATCCTTTAAGGGTACTTACGAAGTCTCGCGTGTCAATCTTGGAGGAGCACTCGGATCATCCTTTCCTATAAATACTGCAGCCTTTTTGTGCAACAACCACCTGTTTCTGCTTTTTTGTCTCTGATAATGGATTCGAGTAGGAATACAAAACGTCAGGCTAATAAAGCTCTTGTCCCGTCGATCGTGTCTCCTTCTTCAAGACTACTTCCTGGGACTCGTCTCTTCGCCTATACTGATATTTGTTTATCGCAATCGCAAGAATATGCCTCTCTCGTTATATCACGGCCATTTTCGTATCCGTTGCTAAAGTGCAGGCTGTGTTCTGCGATTATAAATATGTGGCGCAGTGACCACATCCATGTTAATGTTATACTAAACCTGTCAACGTATTTTGCTGGACCGCAGAAAAAGTAATGTTTTTATGTTTAAAACTGAAAAAACGGTTTGGTAGTACTCACTTCTGTGACAACCAATATACTTTTTTTAACCGCGGAACAGGTTTGGCCTATTTAAACGAAAGATTTCCAGTGTGCATTTATACTACGCGTAGAGCACAAAATCGGACAGATTTTTAATCTGACTTTTAAAAGCAGATAAACTCATGGTTCTCTCGTATAGGTTTCTGTCATCAAATTTTATAAAATAGGTCGTGCACTTTACTTAGTAATTATACGACATTCGAAGCAGTTTCTAGATTTCTGTCACTAATGCTGAGTGTGTGACTCACAGGCACCTGACGCGAAAAACATCCCTGATGTTCAATTGGAAATTCGCACTGCTTGTCTACTTGCAAAAGACGAAGTCTATAATTTGCTGCTTCATTATAAAACGGAGCCTCTCCATATAGACGCGCAATCGGATTGCATAGAATATCAGGTTAGACTATCTTACCCGCTACTGTCTGCCTACAGGACATGAGGATTTGGAACGAACTGTCTCAAGTCGGCTGGCGAGAAAGTAGCATACTGCGTTATTTACTTACAACTCGCAAAAATGAACAAGCTGAGCATATAATTAGATAAAAACCACCGGACCTGCCTTAAAATGTTTTGCTTATAAAAATGCCAACTTCACTTGGTGTTCAGTTTTTTTTAAAAAAAGTACTTTTCTCTCACACTGCAGATTTTCGCCAATATTGCTTCATTGAATCTCACCTTCATATTTACATTATCGTGAAAAATCAGTAGCGTATTTAAACATGCCGTAAACAAAGGTGGTAAAAGTTGTTGTTCCGTAAAAAGACCCATGCTTTTCCCACAGTAACACTCAACAGTCTCCAAGTTTTAAACTTGAAATCTTAAGTGGAACAACGGTCGGAATATCCAGACTAGTTAAAATCGCCTGGTTATCCTACCATACCAATAAAGGTCAGAAATAAGTCCGCGCATGCAACGTTAGCTAGCATTAGGTTAAAGAAAAGCGTATCAACGTTTTTTGTTAAAAAATAAATAAGAGCTAGGGGACGGGCATGCTTGTCAGTTTCTTTCAAAACCTGAAATTTTTCAATGCCTGTTGCCAAGAAATCACCTTAATATGTTCAATGCGATTGTTTTGGAAGAATATAAACTTCAAATACGGCTTCAATGCTTTGACATCTAGGTCGTTCAATCAGCTAAATCACGTCTTATGACTTCCAGGAATTTATGCACATGAGACTTTTGTGCAATTTAGTCAAAAATAACTGCTTACCATTTTTTACCAATAGTTTCAAGTAAGATTACCACTCCTATCGAATAATCACATTTCTCTACGAATGGCACGAATGGGACAATAAACAAACATGCAATCCTGCTGGCATTTGGGTTGCAAACCGAGTGCAAGTTCTGACTTACTTCCTATATACCGTAAGTCCTTAAATATGTTATTGAAGATTTTGAAAGGCCTTACATACCTGCCGACATAAAATGTAAAAACGCCCGCCGTGTTTTTCAGTAGATCAACGGAATTTTGTGCCGTAGTATAAATCTCATAATAAGGTTATTTCAAAGTCAGCGATTTGCAAACACAAAATCTCGTCAGTGAAATGATGTATGCAATTTCCTTTGTTTTACTGTACACATGGGGTATGATCAGCCAAATTAGCTTATTAGGCTACTGACCACTAATTTTCTATGCACAGAAATCGCACCTTTGATGCGTGTGTTCTTTTTATCAGTAAATTCCCAGCAGATGGTTTTTCAAATCTTATGAAACTGTCATGGTTTCTTCGCAGATGAAGTACTATGGTAGAAATATTTTTACAGCGTGATAGATCTACGTACCTAAGTGAAAGAGTTCACTAATGCAATAGTGGATTGTTTGATCAACCCCTTTAAACATTAGTGCAGCATTCTGCCCTCGTACTTATCTGCCAATGACCTCAAATAGAAATCAATGTGGGAGGTGAAATATGCTACCATAAAGGGACAGAATAAAGACTAGTCCACAGGCGCTCTAAACTTTGCTGTTTAAACGGCTAACCATGCATGCTTAATCCTGGCGTGTTAACCTGTCAAGCGACCCTGGATGGTTTTAGTTTTGGACCTAAATTCTTCATTTTTACTACCTCATTCAGTTAGTCATAAAAATTAGAATAAATGTCAATGCAACTTCCATTTGTCGAATTAGGGCAAAGTCCACATTTAGGTGTGACCGAGGTGCAAGAATTTCCTGGACAGATATGGTGAGTTTCAAACACTCAAAATAGTTTATTATTCAAACATATAAAATGAAGCTCATTTCTTTGACGCTATAATGTAACTGCAAAATTTCATCGTTTTTAAAAGACGAATATTACGTAGAACAAATAGACGGTCCAAGAACAGACGTGATGTTGACACCTTAGTTTCTAAAGTTTGCGTGAAACCATTGAATAAGGAGTTAAACACGTGATAATTATTGTCTTCTATATTCCTCTACTGAATATACTATTATCAACAGTGAAGCTGTCTATAATATCTCCGCATTGAACAGCGGGACAAGCACACTCCGTAATCCGGCCGGTCAACGCCTTTAGTATAAAAGCCACTAAATTAATTAACTACTTCAATGCGGATCGAGAAATTAAAAAGTTTGCAAAATTAACTAAAAGGGGAATTCTCAGTTGCAACGAAAACTTATTAAAGAGAGCATGGTATTTGATTGAGCTTTCGCTAATGGAAACAATCGTATGCTTCGACAAACTGACTAGTGTCCACCAGAGGGGTTGAAATAGAGAGGGTATTCCCATAAGCAATTCCTTAGGTCGTATTTGGACTTGTTATCCTCCCAGTTGTTGAAGGCGACAGTTACTTTAACTTTGGCAGAATTTGTCGGGAAGCAGAAAAACAACTGAACTAAATTTAAATGTTATGACAGGGAAAATTGTTACCTAAGATGATGCAGCATAAAGATCACACAAAAACGATCAACAACATCTAGCATAATTAAAACACGACAGATAATTAATATCCGGGTACCTAAAGCTTGACTATTGTCGTCTTTTAGCTCCGCTTTATGCCCCAGATTGGGACGTATTCTTAATACATTACTTCATTTGTTTAACTTTCCATGCGTGCAAATCCTATAAATCTTCATTATAAGGTAATTTGCCCTTGAGAGGTTATGGAGGACCAATAGATCAAGGAATGTTTTGGGGAAGAACGTAAAAGAAATACGCCTTGCCTATCTGCCCGCCTAATATCTCCCTTTCAGAATGATGCTGCACACTGAAATGAAAACCTTTTGTGTTTGCTTTCAAACCTTTGAGGAATAAATGCGTATTGCCTGTTAGAAACCTGTTCTGAAATGAATTTTAACCAAACTAAATCCTACTTGCAATCGCACCTGCAATGTATACTAGGGCTATAGCTCAGATAGATAATGTTTAACCATACGGGCTGTGTCTTGGTGAAGCACATCCAGTGAATAGACGGGAATTCTATCAAATTAGATATTAATAGGCCTTTTCCCACGGCAAATGCGAAACAATCCATTCGAAGAGTTATCTTGTGCATGGATCGTTATAGGTATCTGAATTTAATTGGTTGAAAGCCCCATTTGGCGTACAGAGGTGTTGGCGAAGGAAGTATCCTGTAAGTTTAGATTTGCTAAACGTATAAAGGCCATATATATGACATGTCAAGGAGGGGAATTTAAAATGCCTTACAGGCCTTTGTTGCACTTTAAGTCCATGTGTGCTATATTGGTCACTATTAACTTCTAATAAATTGTACGTTAAAAGTCAGTGTGCGGCTGCTGTCCTGGTAAATAACGCCAGGGAACAGGCAAAGGTTCTCTCAAGTTGGAGATTAATAGACGTAAACCAACTATACATGCAGAACGATAAATAGAAAGGGTCCGCAGGGCTCTCTCAAACGGATAATGAAACCAGAATATCACAGGCACACGTTCAATGCAGTGAATAGTTTGAAAAGACAGACGGCTCGCCACCGTTTAACTAATTGAGCATTAGTTCGTACGCAAAATAATTATGCTAAAAATCATATAATTAGGTTAAAAAGAAATAGACGGACTCTTGGAAGATTTTGCTCATAACATTTGACATTAACAAAGCAATCCTGATTAAGCATCGGACGCAAACGCATTTTTCTACCCGTTAACCTGTCGTGAACTATCACACATTAATATAAGTAATAGACTCTAAGTGTTTCGAATGGTGTACTGAAATCGTACATTGCGATCAACACACCAAGAATATGTAAGCAAAACCTGCACGTTTCAAAAATGCATGCATTGCAAAAACAGGTCAAATGATGTAGATGGACCATGTAGAAATTCTTAAAACAAATTTTTAAGTCAATCTTACTTAGATTCGAACTAAGACAAATTACGAGCGTACTAATTTCTAAGGAACTATGGAGAGCCCCCATATTCGACAACGTCTTACCGAATTCGCGTATTTGCTCATTTATGTGGAACGCCGAATTTACTTTATCCTCCTTCTCAGTTTCCATTTGTTTCGGAAAACGAATGAGAAATGCTCTGAATAAAGTCAGATAACTAAATGCGTAGACTGTCATAATTCCCTGATAATGTGTTGCATTCCTAAAGGGGTGAAACATTGCAAGGTGGAAAGTATTATCAGGAAATTACTGCGCAGATCTCAGCAAACGCCGATTGGTAATGAGACGCGAGCTGCATTTTTTTATTCATTACCACACAATGAGGCAAATATTTTCTCGTCTGAATTGATTGATACGCCGTTCACAAGCAATATTTCAATAAAAAGACCCATTGACGAAATAAAGAGAAAAATAACATTGAAATAGAAGACACAATTAATACGGTGAAATTGTTAGCCACGGTTAAGCGTTGATATGCTGTTATACTTAAAGTGATCATATTAGACATTATGCATGCGCAAAAAATGTTAACCAATAAAAGATATATCACTGTGCTGTCCCAAAAAGGTTGCATAAATTCCTTAAATCACTAAAAGCGAACAGGTGGGTCGTTTAAAACACTAATCATCAAAGTTAAATCTCTACAGCTGAACGAGACACAAGGAACACTTTTATAATCCGCTTGCGGATAAAAATCTTAAAATCGTAAATTTTCGGTTGCTTGATTTATTTATAGTATTTCATAAGCGGCAAATCTGCAGGAATTCCTATCGAAAACTGGCAGCATTACTGAGAAGCCACCAGCGTTTTTCATACAAATCTTGTTTTTTAACTTTTCAACTCATGTAAACATAAAAAGGAACAAAGCACAATTTAAAAAAAACACTGCGATGCGTGACTCTCTACTGCGCAAATAGCTTTCTATGGTGGCCTAGATGTTTAGGGACCTCAAGGCAACAGCCTAAGATTAAAACAGGACATATGTAAAATGAAACCTGTGTTGTCCTTGGTAAGTATCTTTTTCTGGTAGGCTCCAGCGATGGGCAAGATATAATCCGTCTGGTCCCAGACATGCAAATGAAAAGTGAAAAAATGACCGTCCTTCAGAGCTCAAAAAGTTGGTGTTTCTGTAGGAGAACAGGAGGATTTTACTTTCAAGTCACCGATTTTGGCGGCTTGCTTTGATGTCGTTTATTAGAACAGTAACATAATCGCTTAGTAGCGAAAGAAGAAAATTAGCGTCGTTCAGATTTAGGAATTAAAGACAGTTTGATTCACATAAGGATAAATGCTTCCAAAACGTGAATAGTTCTAAATATGTGTGGAATTCTCTGCCGCGTTTTCAGCTTAGGGCACGATCAGTTCTCCCCAACAAATCCAATCGGTCACGAGTAATTCGTGAGTTGTAAATAAACTTTGTTTCCGATCTGATTTGAAGTTTGTTCACCGAATGCACAGTAGAGTGTTGCTTATGAATCTTGCCTATTTAATATTTTATCAACAGGAAACTTACCCTAAGCAAAAGGCAAACCGTGGGTAGTAAAAACCTCCTGTGCTGACTAATGATCAATTTCGACAGAATATTTTCATCGTATGCGAAACCCACAATGAAATATGTGGATTTTTAAATGAGCCATGCAATGCATTATCCTACTTGCCGAAGTTCAAAATTGTATTTGCACCTTTTTTATTTTAAAAGTACGCCCGGTATAGACATGACTTAATTCTGACTATAACTTGCCGGCAAACAAAAGAAGACACGTTATGGTCTACTTGCTAGATGTAGGACTAGAGCAAGTAGTGAATTACAACAGTGTGCGTAAACCTGCTTTGTTTTTCCTGGTAATCTCTATTCACGCACCTGCATTCTGCTACTTACTGTAATTGGCCGATAAAACCTGGCTAACACAATCTCTTTTTTTCAAGATGTAGAAATAAGCTTATCAGTATTGTTCGAGATTGACAAAATGTTGTGTAATTGTTTGGCCTTTCTATAAATTAAATCGCAAAACCCTCATTAATTTGTAGCTCCTGACATTAGGCAAACATAGGGGTGTTTTGCAGATTTTAAATTACATTTGAGTCAAGTCCACTCGCCTAACCCCTGAAACGTCTGGAATCCACCAATTTGGACACAATGAACTGACTGCCTGAGCCGAATTTCCTAAGTTATGCATTATACATTTACCAGGTGACTGCCAGGCTCACGACAGTCAGAGATGTTTTTGCAGATTTCAAAAAATTCACCTTGATTCAACTGTTAAAACTTTATTCGGAAAGACAAAAGAAAACCCTTGTCAAAGCCCGATCGGTCGACTCTTCACCATTCAGCAAGCGATTAAATGCGAATTGCAACATAGTTTAGAAGGAAGTATTCAAAATTGAAATCCTTCAAGTCGAAAATAGACTGTGTTTTTTAAAGACATCTGCTTTACATCTTAACTATCACACTTTTCGTTTTTTATCTTGTTTGAGGACGCAAAAAGAACGAAAATGATTTTCAAACAAAAAACCAATGCGCAACTAATTGTCCCATTACTGAACACAGAGGATCATAATCATTTTGTTAGATAATACATTGTGGTCAGAAGCGCTATCAAGTGAATATCTTTCGGCTGAGGCCAGTCTCACACAACCAGAGGATTCTCGACAATGAATGTAATGTACCCGGCCTCACGTTGATGCAGAAAAACATAAGAAACCTGCATTTTTGCCCGATTATGTACTATTTAGATTTCTGTCAGAATTATTTCAATATACTGGCAACGGCTCGTCAGGCGATCGAATCGAAATTAAAATTTAGTCCGTGAAACAGCATTCACAACTAAAATATGTGCCCTGATTTAGGGTAGCTTTGTTCTTGGCCACTTTTTTTAACATTTGTCTGCTGGTTTTACCAAAAAAAATATTTTGACAAATTTACATTCCACACTATACTTGATGCGAAATTTTGGTTAACCTATAGTAAGCACTTTAACTACATGGGATGCTAGCATATATTCTCGAGTTCGTACATCATCCTGTTGAAAGCTTCGGACGCATTAACAGCCCGTGGCATGATATTTCGGTGTTTTGAAGATAGAGGCAGTCTGTGTTATTGTATTGCCCTCGGCATTCAGGTCGTTTGGAGAAAACCATCTAAAACAACAGTGATTCTTAAAAGCTTTTTTTCGCTGTTTACTTCTCTGTTTGCTGCAATATGCCGAACGGCGACGCTCGAACCTTCTACTCTGGTTTCCTTCTTCAACCTTGCGACTGTTGCCAGCTTCGAAATGCTGCCCTACAGGACAGCAAAAAATAGCCTAAGAGACTCTTCGGAGATCGAATGTCTGCTATATTTTATAGGATTAATTTTAAAATGCGCAGAATGTTATGTGGTACACGTTGCATCCTTTTACAATGACAGAACGTGCAACGGGTATTGTCACCTACGAGTGAATACCAATGTATAAACTATTACATGAGTTTCCCTTACCACAGCTGATGAGAAAATAAGCACATGCAAGGAAGGCAATTTATGCTTAAAGTATTTGGATATACTAAAACAGCCCCTTGTTCTTGCATTTACGTCGCATTGCAAACAGCTCATTTTATTGATACGGAAAAACAAAGTAGTATGTTGATTACATGCATAAGCAAAACTCGATAACTTCTTATAATAATATAATCTAGTTTCCAGATATTTATAATATTCCTATTGGCCCTTTTGAAACGTCTATTAGAAAAGCACTGAAGTCACAAAAGTTGGTCAATATGAAAAAATCTGCCGCATGATTTTCGTATTTTCCAGTACTAACAGCTGTTATAGGATAAAAATGTGTGCACTAATAGCAAAACTGCACATGTAGACGGACGACTTCAGCAGACGAATATGCTAGGTAAAGAGACATTTAAATAAAAGTTATTTTTGATTCCGCCACATCAAAAATTATTTTTAGTCAAACACATCAATCTTAATTTCATTAATTAATGTTTGGAAAAGTAATGCCGATCATCGGAGTTGGTCTTCAGCGACATTTTGGGAAAACTCCTTGTCTGAGGTGTAATAAGCCATCCGAATTTCCTCGCTGTCTTGAAAACAGTTTATATTCCGGATATGTGTGAAAGTATAAAACTACTTTCCCTGTCTTAGCTATCGTTAAAATAACGCTCAGAATAAAGATTCCGATTAAGGGCCTCCGTCTGGTCGCGAAAAGATTATTCCTGTAAATAGTTTATGAAGTAATGTAATCGCCAAAAGAAATATTTCAATCGCCTGATTCTTCGGAATCCCACGTAAACCCGCCATCAGAACCTGTTTAAGCTAAGGAGACTATCTGCGAAATAGGTGAGGCATTTACAGGATTCAATGCTCACGCAACCACATTCTTTCCATAATCATTAGCTCCCTGACTTACCGTGTTGATCGTAACGTGTGCTTCTATGGCTTGCTTGTCCTCATCGGATTAGCTGACTGACGTAAGCCTGTCACTGATATTATTTATTGACGTGATGGTTACTCGCCCATTTGGCTCGCTGACACTTTCATCGGAAGCAGAGATGGCACTCGCGCTTACCGCGTGACAAATTGTCCCCTTCAAACAATGTCACGTCAACCAACAGGGAGGAGGGAGGTTGACTGTGAGAATGATAAACCCGCATGATGCAACTTGCGGCTGATGTATTTGTCACGGAGCCCCGGAATTTTGGCCTGTTCAGCCTAAACGCGCCGCATCAAATCGACTGCGTGCAGAGGTCTAGGATCATTTTTCCTCACTTATGCTGCGTGTTCGGCAGTCCGAGTCCAGATTTATCTCCCAGGTTTTTCTGATGAAATAACACCGCCCGCCAGTGAATTAAGTATGGCGGTCATCCCCAATGGATTTGCATTGTGCCAGTGGACGTTTCGGCCCTACTACGTGACGCTTCATAATCGCCGATTATCAGTTAGTGTTATTTCGAAGATCTAAATTATCCCATTTAATGCAAATATCCCGTCTATGTGAATATGCTATGGTGCGACATTCAGTCGGAGTGGTCTGACCCTTTCCGAAGGCAGACCTCTATTTAAGGGCAACACTGTCAAAATATTCAGTTTCTGTATTAAAGTCTATATACTTTAACCGTTAGTGCATCGAGGAGGCTTACAGAGCAGAAAACGACTTACTATACTACTGCGATTTTTTAAAGTAGCTGGGAGAAGAAGTCAATGGACTTATGAGTCTTAATTTCAGTTTCACCATAGGCTTTCAGGAGACTATCTTTAGTAGAAAGATTAGTGAAGGTGAAACCTTCTAACCGGAATTTCATAGGGTCTTTCCAAAAAATGATGTTGCATAATTTAGAGTAAGCGTTCGATGGTTTACGTCGGTGACAGCTTGCATACAACAGGCGGAATATGGAAGGTTCTCAAACTATCCACAGCTCATAAACGAGGACAGCTTTGTCGCATAAGCCAGGGAGGGAACTGCTTCAATCTTACTGAGGGCACTTCTGTTCGTCCGACCTTTTATTTTCGCTTTCAAATTCCATAATCAGGCGATGGTTCCATATGCGCAAGGTTGCAGTGTTCATAGAATTTAATGGCTTTGCCTCCGCATATCGGCTTCTTTTGCGCTTATCGCAGGTTGTTGCTATCATTGCGGTAATTGCTCGATTATTCTAATGCGTGTCGATAATTTCCGCAACTGAACCATTATAAATTCTCAGTTGCCTGATGCTGGTTTAAAAGGCGTTCGCCCATGAAAATATGTAGGCTTTTTCAATCAACAAGGTTTTTTGGACGTTTCCTAGGAAAAGCTTACATATGCCAGACAGGAGAGATTGTACGCGAGCCCAGTCACACATGTTTCATGAAAATTCTGCCGAATGACTAAAGGGGAAAGGACGCTTCGATGTTATTTTGCAGCAACAATAAAAACATATCATTCGCACTGACAAACTCCAAGGCCTTTTTCGAAATCCAAATCATCAGCAGTAAATTATTTCATTGCGTGGGTGCAACAGAACAGCTTTTTCCATAAAATGCCGTATGCCCGTTGTTCTTATGTGCATGTTGACAAAACGTCGGTACTGGGGAAGAGATGGTAGCTGCCCCTGTCCAAGTCCCCCATTCCCAGCTCACAAAACAGTATCTTGAAAGGGCACGCCGCTAAAGCGCACCCGATGGCTCCCACTTGAGAAGAACGATACTTTTTGAGGACTCGGTACTCGATTGCTGACGTGACCAACACCATGTTGGCCCTTTAGTCAATCTCAGACGACCGTAAGCACTCTTTCAACCCACACTCATAATACCGCAAGAACGACATCTAGAGCTCTTCATGTACATGTTTTGCATACTTAAGCTCGACTCATTCTTCCGCTGGGCATGAACGCCATCAGCACTTTCATTAGTTTGCATGTTCGTTCACATCCATATTTGAGCATCAAATTCGACTCTGTGTGTCTCATCGCACACAGCATTGTCATCCCTTTCTCACCAAATCTAAACATCATTTATATACATCCACCGCCCCCGCCCCTTACACTGAGTTCTATCTATGTGCACTCGGTATGCCCAATTTTTCTGACTAAATTCTACTTTACAAACACTGGAGAGTTTAGATTGGCAAAGTTGAGATATCCGGGTTGATTAATTGAAGACGAAGACAGGCTCTCCGGAAGAGGTTTAGTTAAATGCTGACGTTTCAATGAGCTGGGTCGGCTCTTCATTGTCAAAGCGTAAAATGCACCTAATCGATCAGAAATTTAATGTAAAGTGGCAGTCGTGTTGGCCGGCCTCATGCAGATCGCTTTTTTCCTCCTCTCGCTGCCTCGGCCTCTCAGGAGATGGTTGACGGGCGTTTTGCCTGTGTGCTTTGTGAGTTACCACTCCGTCGAGGGGAACTGACTGGACTTTAGTCGGGCGGATGGTCTGGCGGTTCTTCTTCTTTCTCACCGAATAAACTCAACGTCGGGCTATCTCCGTGCGGCCTTCTTAAGTCCGGTGAGAGTCTGGAGAGTTTTAAAATGACCTTTTTTTCCGAGGAGGTCATTCTTTCCAACGATACAATTACGTAACAATTTTCGTTTAGTTTAGCAATCACTTAATGACTGATGCAGGTAAAAGAAGTTCTCAATGAGGACAGCCTCAGAATAAAGAGGCTTATATTTCAATTTAAATAGTCGATGCAGATATTTTGGTCACCCATTTTCCGTGGCTGCGGACTCCTTAATTCCGTTATCAGTATATAGTATGTGATTCGCTGTGCCAATGCCGGTATAGCAGGTGCTTTGTTAAACTTTTAAAAATCCTCATACCGATAACCGGAAAGCATGTTTTTATATTATTTTTAGTGCACAAACTGCGGTTGGGTAGTGTTCAGTTCTAGAGTTGCGAAAATTCCCATTGTAAAATTCAAAAGGCAATTTGGCGAGCATACGTTTGCTTTCGATAAATTCTCTTCAGGCCTGTACTAGTGTTCAGTTCTATTAACTACTACGCCCTGTTGCATCTCTATTTTGTTGGTAATTCGGACAGTCGATCAGTGCATGGAAGAGGGATAAGGAGAAAGACTAAAAGAGATGAATCCAACTCCACGGCAAAACAGTGCATTTCACATTGCAATACGCCTGACTCGTTTACTTCTATGACAACACGCTGAACACCACGTCTTGGAAGCCAGCAGACTTGCTGTCGAACTAGATTCTTGTGTGCAGTTGTGTGTGGTGACTAACGAACTGAGAGTTAGGCCCAGTGAACCCTTTTCAATATGATCCCTCTGTCCGACGCAAGCTGTCCTTGCGGAAGCCTGTTGCCTGTTGTGGGAGTTAGTCCGTGTGTGGTAACACCCCCCACTCTTAGCCACCTTCTCCGCGCCCACCTGTGGTCGCCTTAGCGTTGTAATACTGACGTGGTCGAATGGGTGATGGACGACAGGGTTTGGTAGATGTTCCACAAGTCTATCTTACCATAAACAAACTTCCAAGTCGGTAGTGCTGCGCCTACCTGCGTGAGGTGTACGCAGTGGAAGTAGCCGATCCCGACGATCAAACCGTCGCAAGCAGGTTAATTGGATGACGACTGTGCTTGACGAGTAAATAGCCAATGGTAAGCGTGTTTGCCGAGAGGTCAATAAATCCACTGGTCTCATTAGTCGCGCGTCTTTTATTAAGACAATCCTCTATCAAAATGATAGGGTAGATTTTCTAGCAAAAACAACGCGGAACCTGAACACCGTACGATGCCAAAATCCTTCTATTATTGACCAGGGTTAGGCCAATTACCGAGAAATACGATTGTGACCAATAAAACCCCGATCCACGATTCAAAATAGAGATGGAAATGCAAGATGGACTTCCGATATCCGCTTTTGTCGTCTGCGCCAACCCGATGGGCAGCTTAAAATCACATATTATACAAAACCGTATATGGCCCTCAAAACAGGTTATGGGAACAGGAACCGCCTGCAAAGCAGGTGGTTTTGAATCAAGTCCCACTTAAATTGGGATTGCGTTTAAGGTAGGTGTTGGGTTTAGGCTAAAGAGTTTACTTAAGTTCCGGTAAAGTTATCAGTATACAGCATGTGATTTGCTGTGCCAATGCCGGTATGGCAGGTGCTACGTCAAACTTTTGAAAATCCTCATATCGATAACCGGAAAACATGTTTTTGTATTATATTCTAGTGCACAAACTGTCCTTGGGTCGTGTTCAGTTAGGCTGCTCAATCCTATCAACTTCTACGCCCAATTGCATCTCTAGTTTGTTGGTAATTCGAACAGTCGATAATTGCATGGAAGAGGGATAAGGAGAAAGGCTAAAAGAGATGAATCCAACTCCCAGGCAAAGCAGTGCATTTAACATTTAAATACGCCTAACTCGTTGAATTCTTTAACTACACACTAAACGCCTAGGCTTGGAAGCCTGCCAACTTGCTGTCTAACCTGATTCTTGTGTCCAGTTCTGTGTATGAGATGACTGACGGATTGAGAGTTAAGCCCAATGAACCCTTTTCAATATGATCCCTAGGTCAGACGCAAGCCGCCCTTACGGAAGCCTGGTGCATGTTGTGGTAGACAGTCCGTTTACCAATGTGGTCTCATGGCTGATGGACGATAGGGTTTGGTAGATGTTTCAATAGTCTATCTTACCATAGACAAACTCCGAAGTCGGTAGTGCTGCACATACGTGCGTGAGGTGTACGTAGTGGAAGTTGCCGATCCCTACGATTAAACTATCGGAAGCAGGTTTATTGGATGACGACTGTGATTGATGCGTAAATAGCCGATGGTAAGCGTCTTTGCTGAAAGGACAATAAATAAACTGGTCTCACTAGTCGCGCGTTTTTTATTTAGACAATCCTCCATCAAAATGATAGGAGGGATTTTCCAGGAGTAACAAAGCGGAACCTGAACGCCGTACAAGGACGAAATCCTTGTATTATTGACCAGGGTTAGGCCAGTTATCGTGAAATACGACTGTGATCAGTAAAACCCGGATCCACGATTCAAAATAGAGATGAAAATGCAAGATGGACTTCCGATCTCCGCTTTTGTAGCCTGCGCCAACCGGATAGCCAACTTGAAATCACATATTGTACAAAACCTTATATGGCTTTCCAAACAGATTATGGGAACAGGAACCGCCTGCAAAACAGGTGATTTAGAGCCACGTCCCATGAAATTAGGGTTTCGTTTAAGGTAGCTGTCAGGTTTAGGCTAAAAAGTTTACTTAGGTTTCGGCAAAAGTTAACGGTAAAGATACTCAGGGCCATTTTTTGGGTTAACGTAGGGGCTAATATAACTGCAAATTAAGGTTTAGGGCCGGTATAAGATCGAAATTAGGGCAACGATTTAGTTTTATATAAAATTTGTTATCTAAGTTTGAAAGAGTGAGTATTTTGCTTGTTTTGGAATTATGCACAGGTTCACCTTTAAAGCATGAGTGGGGCGTAGCCATTCCATATCCTGTTTAGGAGTCCACCTAAGTCAGTCCCACCGAGCAAAGTCCCGAAAATATTTGAAACGAAGTCTCAGCCAATGGGTCTAAAGGGCGGCCAAACCTGCGCACCCTAGGCAGGTGAGTCTCTTGCAGGCCTGCATCAATAGTTTTCCGACAGCGTATGTGGTTTGCACAGTGTGTTACCGATTTCATGAATTGTCGGCCGAAATTCTGAAATTCGTTTTCGATTAGAAAGGATTACTTAAGTGAGGTTGCAATATTGATTATTACACAGCATAACCCTATTATATTTCGGACTCGTCAGGATCTCGGCCTTTGAATGCAGATTTTGTCGATTTTCTTTGCCACCCAGACTCGATCAAAAATGAGTAATTAATTAACATGCGTTTTTTTGCATTAATTTTCGATGGTTTTATAAATTTAAATACATTTTGTAGAAAACATGCACAAAAATGTGCTTTATTTTATTAATTTGGTTGAAAACCCATTTTCTTCACATTTTATACCCAAACAAAATGTATATTGAGGTTTTGAAGTTTTCCCAACTCCCGAATTGTGTCGAGCCTGATCAGCCGTTGCACTAGCTTTTAGCAATTTCAGCCTGCAGTGTGTACGCCCCCCGCGTAAAGAAAATATTAGAAGCCCTATGCCTTTAACAAGATAATAAACACGTAGTTCATAAAATTTTGCATTGGATGCGCACTATGTTGTACATTTTTATAAGGAGCATTGGTAAACAAAAATGTACGATACTGCATTCATGGACATTGCGCGATCTTAAAAAAACTTATAATTAGAAACTTTTTAAAAACTAAAATATGACCCTTTTTCAAGCCTTAAATGTGTTGAGAATGTAATTTCTACAAAAGAAATAAAAGATAGCATATTGTATGCAGGAATTTCGTAAAATAAATTTAACTTTATAAGACCGCCTAACATCAATTTGAGAAACGTATGTTATTTAAGCAAACACTTTTTACCAAGTGTGGTTTCTGTAAGAATTCAGAATCGAGTTCATTCTGAAGCCGACATCCTGGTGAGTCCGCAATACCACTGAGTTACGTCGCGCGATGATCAGTATTGCAACCCCACCTAATTAATCATTACTAAAAGAATTTCGGCTACATTTCATGAGATCCTTCACTCAATGTAGATGCCATGGCCAAACTGGAATAGCAAACCGCAGTCTACGGACCTCATGTTAACTAAAGAGAGGGCAGATATGGCGAAGCCAGCTTAACCCAGCATAGAATTCAGTTTGACGTTCAAAGGCCGGAAATGTGATTGGGGTAGCAACCTATGCTGCACTGGAGGAACTTTTTACTAACTCTCATAGCTGAGCAAATTTTTCTCGCTATAAACCGCTTGACATGTTTGACGTTATTGGATTGCGCTAAAATCCGTGTCTTGGGGCTGCCAACCGACAGTATACGTTGGACATCCCAGCTAGACCAGAATGATTGTATGAAATGGTCGACTGGCAACGTGGTTTCTACGGCATTCTCACTCACTGTGGATCTCAAGCCGTCCCTCTCCCCTCTTATTGTGTAAACTCGTGGTTAGCGTACGTTCTGAACTAGGGGTGTGATCGTACGCCTAGGCTTAGGCTGTGTAATACACCTGTGTTCTCTCCCCTTCGGCCTTCTTAAATGTGTCTTGAAAGTGACCACAGTTGGGAGAGGAGGAGATAGTAAGGTAGATTCAGCGCAACTCTACCACTACTGTAAACAGATTCACGCGCGCTTCACAGTCCCTGTTATCTCTCTGCTGTGGAATACATCGTCTGCATGGTCTGTAAGGACGGTCGAACTGTCATCGGGCGTGGAATGAGTCGCCAGACATACATTAGCAGGCCTGGGAAACCCAATTTTTCAACAAAAGTAGTGTAAACTTTTACGCCCCCATCATCTTTTTCAAGCATATGTAATAAATGACAATGGACACGTGGGGTCTTTAGAACCGCAATTTACTGCCGCAGGACGACGATGAAACAACTGTCCGTTTCGCATCCAGTATTGGCTTTGATAATCGAAGCGCCACACATAATGCGGATGCGGTCAACGTGCCGTGAAGCAAAAACTGCTACGAACCATTTTTCGGCAGCCAAAGTGTTGTAGCTGACGTAAGAGTTTGGATTGCCAGGAGTTTATGGTGTCCATGCTGATGGAATCTCCCCCATTATAACACAACAAACGAATCGTTTTGGTTTTAGCATCAGCATACTAAGTATAAATAGTAAAACAAAAACAAAAATACATTCATTGTTAACAAAGCTCGCCAGATAATGTGGTCTGGACACGTTTTTGGTGTTCCCTACGCATTGAAATTATTCTAGTCTTTGGTGTCAAAACATATTTGTCATTTATTCGATACGCGGGCAATGCATTTAATGGACAAAAGTTTGTATATCTACTACCGTCCGTGTTAGATAGCTGTCACACTAAAGTTACTTTGTGCATATTACTGAATTACTACACCCGAATAAAATATACAATATTTAATAAACAATCAAAGTCCTGATGAAAACCCGCATAAGAGACATACATTCAAACAACCTAAATAAATAACGGTAGCATACTTGTCGACAATCCATAACGTCGTATCTAGGATAAGCGATAAATGAGAGATATTATTGAATGTCAAACTGGGTGGATTCTGTTTGCCAAAATAGCGGATATTTCGTTTCCTGATGCTACGAACAATGCTAATCTTTTCGATCTTGAAATGCGAAATTTCATATTCTGACAAACAGCGATGTCTTTTTGGCATACTCCATTCGACAAGATCTGTACGCCGTCACACACCTGACAGTACCTAACAGGCCGAAAAATCTGTACCAGTAAATAATAGAACGTAATTTAAAATACGGCACATAGAGACATTTCGGGAGTCTGGTATTAATTACAGTATTTTTGAAGCTGAAGAACATTATCTGGTGTTTGATCAATTTACTCAAGAGCTGTGGATTGCAAGTAATTTTTATCTTTAGCGAATTCAATACTATTGATTGCTTTTCCTCTTTCTAATTATATAGCACAGTTTTTTGAAAAATGAGCGGAAAGAATGCATAGACAGCGTTTGATTTTCGAAAACTCCGCACACTTTTTAAGTGTATTGGACCGCGGTTACATGCTTTTGCGCTTCTTCTACTGAGAAACATCCGTGTGTAGGTTAGGAAAACTTATAACACGTGTTTTCCACTATAGCAATAATGAATCTTTTCGCTTTCGCAAATGGCGTAGAAATAGTTATTAAAAACCGTATCGTGTTCATCATAATGGCGCCGGAGCAGCTTTGTTAATTTTGATTTGCACACTTTGGGACGTTCTACGTAACAAACAAATATCAACTAAGTAGAAATGCAATTTAAATCATCCAGCGTTGCAAACGTTAAATAAAATACACAAAATAGAAGCCGAATGTTGGAACAGTCCTCTATAACGCTACTTAGTTAAGATGCCGAGCCATTTTCCTACTGCTTTCGAAAGCTAAAATGACCCGCAGATGAAATGCCGCATGTGTATTAGTGATATAAGGCTTCGAAGAATAAATTAAAGCGACCAAAACCGTGCTCTTTAACGGCGTGCACAAAAATATTTCATGCTTTGCTTTGTACGATTATACATTTAGAACATCTGCAATTACACTCTCTAGACACAAATAAATAACCTGTTAGGGAGTATGGATATTATCTTCGCACCGCCATAAAGATATCCTTTTCAAGATAAGAAATATTCTGAGAAAACACATTAATTTAGATGGTGCGGTTTTATTCTTGACAGCCAGTAGGAATTACTAGTTAGTGATATTCGGGAAGAACCTTATGCGAAAACCGCAGTACACAAACATAAACCGTTAATAACTGCATATGGCTAATGGCATGGATGGTCATCAGGTTTCGGATGCGGCTTATCTGATGATCAGCAAAGGTCACAATTAATAGCGACATCTTTATGGTCATTGTTAAGAACGCTGTCATTGTAAACGTCATGCGTTAATTCCAATAGTATTTTACAAAGCGATTCTCCCGCACGCCTACCGCTACGGTAGCGCTCTGTTTGGAGTACTGATTATAAAGAATATTTTTTTAGAAAAAAACCGAGTGCTTGCTTTCAAACGTGGATCTTATCAAACCATAGTTGTGCTCTTTAAAGGAAAGTCGCAAACGAATATGAAGTATTTGAGCACACTGAAATACTAGTCCCTGCATTTTGATAAGCTTCGGCGAAAACCACAATTAACAACCTAGTCTTTTTATTGTCAGACAGACTTTCAAATTTATTGTACATCTTAAGGCCAATAATAAATAACTACTTTTCCATGTGTGTAGGCAAACTCAATATATGTGTGCTTTGAAAATAATTTTCACCTGTATATATAGCCTTAAACTAGTCATTTTGAATGAATAAATCAATGATACTTTATATTATCATTTGACATCTGCCTAGTACACAGATTGTTTAAATTACTTTTGTGAACTGCGCATGTATTCTATTAGAAATAATGTCTTCTTGGTCAATTTAAAACCTTGCTTGGGCATTAATTTGATTGCCCCAAGGGTGAGTGAGCTTCGCTTAATATTGTAAGACGTTCCATTTGTCTTCTTCCCTCAAAGAGTCGAAAATGTCGCCGTCTTCAGTGGATCAACCCTAATATTTTTGACGTATAACATTTGCTTTAAAGTTTCACTACAGATTCCGACATAGACGGAAAGATGCATTGGTAAAATATAACTTTAGCATGTTTTATTGATTTTTTCGCAGGAATTTTAATTTTCCGAACACCCTTGCGATACTAATTAAGCGAACGGACGCGCAGGCGTCAGACTAGTAGTATAATGGTTTATATTGACGCAACAGCTTTGATCCTGAAGTCGGCAGCAAATGAGGCTTACAGACAACATTCTAGGCTAATGAGGCTTAATCATAGTGTTTGAACTATATTATCACATTAACCATATCTCAGCTGTCTAACATTGTATCCACAGGCATTTCCTCATAATGGTAGAGCCTAAGAAATGCGATTAACATTCTTTAGTCATATTTCTGTTAACCAGGCGGCAGTTAAAAACGAAACTGCCGTGCAAATGTCGTTTCCCTTACACAACATCGCATATATTCATTTGATCCGATTGTGAAACACTCGGAGACCTCGAGGTTTGGGGTTCAGACAAAACACATCGAGTAAAAGGCTTGCATATAACCAGCGCTCTAAATACCTGAGCCAACCACACGGCCAGCCTACTTCAACGCATACAATACACCAAGCTTAATACCACATGCTGGCAATTCAGGTAGAACGTCCTTTGCAAGCAAGATGTCTAAGAGGTCTGTATAGTTAGTAGATGACATCAGCAGATATGCTCAATTTCTCAAAATAATTCAAAAAAGCTGGAGTAGCGCGGGGTTTGGACCAGTAACTACAGGTACAGAGTTGTAGTAGAACAAAACGGAGAGGATTTTCACCAGATAACTCATGCAAATCAGTCAACGCAAATATTACTTTAATCTCAGTCTGTCTAGCTGACAGGAAAAGCCTCTTAAAATTTTCGAAAAAGACTTAAGTGCTGAGTTTATTGATTACATTGATTACAAGATAAAGAAACAAATGGCAAATATATGCAACTTTGTTACACGTACACTTGGTGTTAATGAAAATGAGTCTATAATTTTTCCTCGAACTGCAAATAAATTTATAAAAGTGTTAATCTTTTGTGTTTTTATTTGAATCTGTTTTTCGGATCTTGCTTTTATTATAGCAAGCTCTTTTTCCTGGAGCCTTCTCCATTCAGAATCCTAATAACTGGAATTTATATATAAGAATTTGTCACATTTGACAAGTTTACGTCAAATACAGCACAACAGCCTGTTTTGGAAGGTTCTTCTGATGTGAACTGTTTTGCTTTGCCCCAACAAACCTGCTTTTTATTACAGAAGTTAGGCTATGTCTTTTTGGCGAATGTTTCTCGGTTAGGCAATCTGCAAAATTTTAGAATTAAGAAATATAGTCGTGACGGCCGGATGGTCCTAATCCTAATAATTCATACGTGTAATCGAATGCTGTGGGCGCCGAACGGTCGCTACAAAACGCTGTCTTACAGAAAACGATCGGTGATTATACTTACGCGAACTACACTAACGACAAACAAAAGATTCCAAGCAAACGCTTTAAAGGTTTACACTGCGCGCCTATTTCTCACTGCAAGCAATCTGACACGCTTCCATACCACCTTCCTGCGTCGAAGTGCTTGAGTTTGCTACTGTGTTCAAGTCACGCCTGCGGCCACACAGCAAGGCATTGAGGTTTTTACAGGCAACTATAAAAAACTATCACTTTTTGATCGTTGTATATCACGTGGCAGTCGGTCGAGCATTTGTTTTGTAATGTAAATACTTTCTTTTCTTAAATGAAAGAGCTGAAATATTGGTTGTCTAAACGTCCTTGTTTATATAGAATTTAAACACGAGTAAGATTAAAACTTCATATTTTTCAAGATGCCTGATAAGGTTACTGAGTTAATGTTAAATGAAATTTCTCTGCGGTTAGTTGCGTGTGTCTGATTTTAATGCTGACGTAGTTTGTCATCTCAAAATAAAACACTCAAATTATTAAAGTGAAGAAAGCTCTCTTAGTATTGGCAGAGTGGTCATTAAGTAGGCCAAGGGGTTTTTATATTCAACAAATTAGAATTTTAAAGTTCCACATGTGGGATTACCGGATGTAAATCCTCTTTGAATTTAAATTAAGATATTTTATAATATTTATTTCCTTATTACCGATATGTAACAATCACTGACAGACTTTGGTTATAAGAATTAATTTTAGCATTAAGTGGTATTAAACTACAGCACATGATAATGAAGGTAGAAGATAGGGTCATAGCCTTCGAATATAAAAGTATCGTAATCATTTACAACTAGGTATTTAAACGATACACCGATTATAAATAATTGAGGAATGATGATTGTTCTTCTGGTTCGTTCTGCACCGAATAGGCAAAAATATTCTATGGTAGTTGAAGACACAAAATATACACAAATCAAAAATTTCTTTTCATATTACCGTAGCTGTTGTTTATAAAAAGAGGTGCAATTTAAAGAAACTCTTGGACGTAGATTTGGCCTTCAAAAATTTAAATAAGCCTTTGTATCCGCAGCATATACATTGCGAATTTTGATTATGTACTTAGTTCATCAGTTGACTTGTCGTCTTCTGAATCATTATTAAACGCCTCACGGCGCGATGACGTGTGAAAACATTTTAATTCCTACTGATCTTTTTAATCCTTAGTGGGGCACCAAAAAGTACAACAGCGTCTTATTCCGTAATTAATATTCCCATTCTCACTGGTCAGCAGTCAGCTGGCAATGATTTATAGGACGTTAAAGATTCAAATACTGCGCCAAGTCTATTGAATTGTGAAACCTTAAAAATGTTACTGGGATGTAGAACGGAAAATTACTTCATGCTTTTGCACAAATCTCTAAAAAAACACTAGAACTGTGGACATGGACGGATTTTTGTGATGCTGCGGCTGCAAATGAAAGTAGGAGGAAATTTGAGACTTTCAACCTTGAACACAATATTCATATATCTTTCAACTTATTGTAATGTAAAAAGATCATGTGATTACGTTATGTGCATTGGCCGGTTGTCATAAAGCAAGATTGTTATAATTAAAATTTACAGGGGAAACAGTTGCCTGCAATGAATGAATCTCCATCTGAGTATTTGTAGCATGACCAAACGCATATATTACTTTGAATTAAAATTTACCTTTGTGGTCACTGCGGCCCTTTCAGTTAATGCATGATGCAAACAGCATGAAAATGTGAGTTAACTGCATTATACCAGCTATATTGATTTAAACATCGTAAAATCGAAGGAAATTTACGCATGAAATTGCATACAATTGTGAGATATGGAATCAATACTGCTGTTTTTCTTGAACGGTCTAGCATCCTGAAATGAATTTTTAAGCTCGAATATGCTGCGAATTGCGAGCAGGCAAACAGGTCTTTTTAGATGAAAAAACAGTCTGCGTTAACATATTTTGTGCAAATGTTGGCATATCTTTATAAATATGTTGGCATCTAGAGCACATATATGTTTACGCACGTTTTCAACTAAGTACCATCTGGCAGAGCGATAGATAATCAGGAATTGCGATTCTGTTGATGCAGTCAGTATCTGACAGACAGTCTATGCAAAATCCAGATGTTTCTTCGTCGTTTTTAATATTCGATCTGGGATCTATTTCCGGTTTATATTGATGTTTTAAATTTAGGACTCTAAATATTTCACTGTAAAATTTTCTCTTTTAATGGGAAAATACTGCGATCTTGGTTTAACAGATCAAAACATTTTTAATTCCATAGCGATTTAAGAAAAAAACCCAGCGGCTAAAAATACTTTGCTACACTAAAGCTAAATTACGTTCTTCGTTTTCCTACCAAGGCATGTTTTTTAAACATCGTGCATCGTTTTTGTGACGGAAGATTTTGGCTGAGATTGTTCGTTTCAAGACCTGAACATCCAGTAAAATAAAGATTGTCTATGCAAAATCCGCAAGTATGTCGTTCTAAAAAGTGTGAATAATGTTACTTAATGCCGCAGAGGCGCTGAAACCCGCATTAGAGTCTGCGATAGAAGTTGTTTTCACCTTTGTATAAGTCTACTTAATAAACTCATGTCGTATTTTGTAAAAATTCGTAGAATATGCGTTTAACGTCTCAATGTAAAGTAGGATCAAGTTAAACCATGGTCTAGTCAGTACGCTTTACTATGTTTATCATTCTTTTTTTGGTCAAGCATTTATCAAAATCCCTGTGGCCTACTGTTTTTTATCTTAGTCGGATGACTTATGTCAATTTATAAAAGTGCAGACAGTTGCCTGGTAAACTAAAGTAACTGCTTCGCGGTCGATTATATCGAGACTTAGTCTAAAGTTCGCGTATTTATTTATGAGAAACTGGAGTGCTAAAAGTTAAGACAGAGATTATACTATATACCACATGGCGAAGGATACGGTCCCAGTGCTGAAACACACTTCCCACAATTAGGTCATAGAGCATCAGAAAGTTGGCACTAAACCTGACGGTTCATATAAGCTAGTGCATGTGCCGTTATTACTGTAAATTAGGCAAAATGCTTCGGCTAATCACTGTCTCTCGGCGGTTTAGAAAGATTACCTGATGCGTAGTTTCGAAAGCATTTTCAAGTCCAATTATTCTTTTTTAGAACATAATGTTTTGGAGTGCTTTTCCTTACAGAACAACAAAAAATTTACTGGATTCATTCCAGGCTTTCAAATGGCAAAGGCTTTTAAATGCTAAAAACACGCTACAATAACAAAACTCTGCGATCTGCATTAAATTATTAAAAGAGATTACAGTAATTCATCGTTATATGACGCTTTTACTTTCACGGCTATACTCTGTCGCGTGTTTAAGACGTAATCATATCTAAAGTTACATTGCAGATTTTTATTTATTGGCGGACGTTTGCAAACAATGATCATTTTTAGATCTAGTAGACGCTTCTTGAGTTCTTTGCTTAGTTAATTTTATAGGTTTTTGTCGAAATATGCATTAGTATATTTTGTTTGAAACTTCATCACCATTAAGCAAATGCCCTAATTATATCCCATAAGTAGGATGGAAGTGTGCCTAGACATAAATCAACCGAATATTAACTAGCATGTGTCTGCGTAACACGTGTTTATTAAAATCTCAAACCGTTTATGAAGGATTACAATATGTTGCAAGAACCATCTAACATGTGGATTTAAGTCCGCGGGCCTCCATTCCTTCGGTAGAGTTCCTGAACGTAATGTCCTAACTAGTCGCGGAGAAAACACTGCTGATCATTTAATTGACAACAGAGAAAAACGCAAAATTCCGAATGACGTTTGTATGGCCGATGACATTAAGCGTTTCATGTGACTTATATAAATGCAAGCTCCCGCAAAACTGACATTCAAGCGGACTAAGCGGTGTGCTATGCTTCTTCTCCATTTTTGAATGCCATTATTTAGCTCTACAAGACAGATGATGTCAGGCGCTGTAGTAGGAGGTTGTTTCTAAATGGTCACGCAAGTTTGCAATCTAGGGCTCGTACGCAAAAAGCAGAATTACGTTGCGGCAGACGAACGGGGAAATGCTTTTATGTAGTGTTACGTTGTGCTAAATGTCATTGAGCTGGGGTCTTTGTGGGACACTCAAAGCGACAAAGCTTGAAAAATCATTGAAAACATTTCTCATGCATGCAAAAATATAGCGAGAGATATGGTAATTTCCTCTCAAAAGAAGACGGTAAGGTTGATTAACTGCCAGAGTTAAATGTGCAGACAAAACGTAATCGGTTTTGAAAATACACCAACACGAGAACTAAAAAACTTCTCATTTTAGACTTTTGACTGTATTTTGCTTTGTCTGCGCTGGCAGTGATTAAAGCAGCCGTATTAACGACTGCGCCATCGTGCCGTAGGTTCTCATGTGTTGAGATTCACACTTGACCTGACTTCAAGTTTGCTTTTTCGCCCACTGAGCTGCGTTTTGTGGGCTTTGTGGCCCGCCCAATTTGCAATATCACGGTTGATTAAAGTAACCTCCGTATAAAAGACCTCGATTATTTACTCATCTACGTGGTTATTTCTTTGGCCCAGAATTTTGGTGTTCTAGAAGACGAGCGCATGCCGAAAGTCAGCACCGTGTTTCATCACCAGCGATGCTTGCAGATCATATAGGAGCAGCGAAGGTAGCGGAGTTCTAGCTTTTGGTCATTCCAACAGCCGCGGTGTGTTGTAGCCCTTCTGTGGACAGTGGATACACAACGGCGTTTATGACGTAATGGGTGCATTTTGTGGTAACTAAGAATTTAGCATGCGGGTGGCCTTCATACGCACCGTCGTTTTAGGTGTCTGTTGAGTTTTGATGAACATGGACATCGAGGAACAAGAGTTGGTTGTTGTTTTGGCATCTATTGTGAATTGGGTGCCCGGGTGTACTAATCTGTCAGTGACTTTTTGGATTTAAATCTTTGGGCTGTAGGTTATAAAAAACAGATCCCTAGCTTTTGTTGAACCGCCTCGTCAACGAAACCTGAGAGCAACGTCCCCAGAGTGGTGAATGGACGCGTTGTCCCTAGCGACGGAGCACTGCCCAGACTTAGAGCACTTGACAGCCTTCCAGAAAGCCAAAATTCGGGATCAAGGAGATGCCCAGGTACTGGGCAAAACAATCGAGGTTCGGTACACGGAGACAACCTCAATCAACCGTGATATCGCTCTAAAAGCAAGCGAGCAAACTCACCATACGTAGTCCAACGGAGAAAAAGGCAAACATGAAGTCAGGTCAAGTGTGAATCCAGACGGGGAGCACACGCGACGTACACGCAAGTAACCAGACTTCAGTCCGGGCTGGCCGAAATCGCAGTCATCAAAGCTGCTGCATCAATCACTGCCCAGGATGACGAGGAGAAATATAGTCAGTGGAACGCAAACAGCACTGGAAACCAAGGGCGCCAATTGGGGTCAATGCGGACGCGGGTAATGGCCGCCAGCGTTAAAAGGTTGGACTTATTGCGATGAGGGACATGCAGACTGACAGCAGTCATTCCCATTCCATCTTCAACTTGGTGACCACTGAGATTATTTATGTGCGTACGCGGGCGATGAAAGCCATATCTGATTAACGAATCCTTCATTCCGTTTTCCCTGCAGTGTGTTACGTTAAAGGTAAATCCGTACACTCGAAGCCAAGTCAACATGGCTGACGCGCCCCTGAAAAAACCGTGAGACGTGGTAGGATATTTTCCTTCGCCAATAAACATTCTCTGCATTTGAAACGTCAGGACCAAAAAGTTATGCTTCGGAGGATCTTATTATCTTTTCTCCTTAACTGTAATTTTGGCTTCATTGGATAAGCAAGTTGTAAAATAAAATCTCTCCTCTATTTTTCGTGTCTGACGTCTAAATACGGGCTTTGAGCTTGTCGATTCCGGTTTGCAAAATTAATCTAAAATTAATTTAATAATCATCTCGAAAAAGGTAAAACCAAATCAGGGAACTAAAACTGCATTGTCTTTACGTAGCATCATTTGTGGAGCAAATGTTTGTTAGACGTAGAATTCCATATATCTCGGCTGCATCTTACGGTTCACGTAGTTAGAGCTCAGATTGCACTTCGCACTTGTTCATTTTGTCCACAACTTAATATCAGGGAAAAATTCCATCATTTACATTCGTCTTAAGACGTAAACCTGCAATTGTCTGAAATATCAGAATTGTTTGCTCAAGAAAATGAGCATGGGCAGTCAATCTGCTTTGTCAGAATTTTTGATTTCAAGCCCTTACGGTAGGTTACATGAGTAACATGGATATAATAAGTAAGATAAGGCGTCTTTGATGAAATTATGTAGGGTTGGAGGTTGAGAAGCTGGCTACAACTTTTCCGTCACTGTTTCGAATAGCGTCGAGATTGCTTTCTCTTTGATAAATAGTTTATGCAATTTAAAAGTATTTGCCAAAAACATATTGAAAATTAGTTGCTAACATAAGGGAGATTTATTGTCAAATTTTAGGCGTCAGCAGCATTAACAAGGAAACCTTTAACGACTAACTCATGTCCAAAAGACTAATTTTAAATACCATAGGAAAGATATCTACAATTGCAGCATGCATCCAACTTCAGTCTGCGACTGCTTTGATAAAGTGTTAATCATAACCATGAAACCTGCTTGAAGTTCTAACACTGATCATCTTACGACCTATGATGATAACTTTTGAATTTTTCTTGTATTTTGTCTTCAGGAAACGCATCTGCTAGAAAATGAGTGCTCACGTAAGGCACATATTTACTGCATTTTTATGCTTCAATATATTCTTCTATATATGCATTTGATGGCATGTATGTCTTTTTTAAATCGCAAACTCCAAAAAATGATACAACTTGACTCTACAATTTCCTTAATTAGAGGGTTTCTTAGGACCAAACAACAGACCAGACATCAGTTTATCGCAAAGAGGCATATTCAGAGGTCATCCTACACTTTGATAGTAACCACCCTGTCTCTCACAAACGGAGTACAGTCTACAGCTTTCTGAATCGAGCCAAAACCCAGTGCTCTGACGAAACAAGTTATCGAGCAGAAATGAAATACCTCTACAAACCGTTCTCCCAAAATGAGTACCCGCATGACTTTATACGTCAATGCATGAGGCACCAGCAACTCAAAGGAAAAGGTATTTCCAATGCTACGGCCACTCAGGCACCAAAACAAACCACATGGCGAACTCTCCCATACATCAAAAATGTATCTGAACTTGTCGAAAGACAATTGAAAAAGTACCAGATACACGTAGCACACCAGCCGGCAACTACCTTACGCACACAGCTTGTGCACCCTAAGGACAGGGTCGGCTACCTTGAAAGAAAAGGTGTCCTCTACAAAATCCCGTGTTCTAGTTGTGATGCCGTTTATTGTGGCCAAACTGGGAAATCTGTCTCAACCCGTATACATGAGCGGTGAAGAGACGCGACCATTTATCCCAGGTGGCCATGCACACACTAGACACTGGGCATAAATTCGCATGGGAGAACACTCGCATTGTTGGCGCCTGCCAATCAAGAAAAGGCCGCGAATTCCTGGAAGCGATGCACTCAGATGAGGCATGCATAAACCGGCATATCGATTTGGATGCCGCATACAAAATCGTTAAGGACAGATTCAAACTGAGTCAGCCAATCCCGAGATGAAAATTTTCACCAATAATTGACTTCTTTTGCTAGACTCAGGCTAAAAGTTAATTGTTTTTGCACACCCGTTGTCTGAAGACGAGCTGCGGAACCAGTCTCGAAAATTCACAATAAAATTCTGCTGTTTCCCAAAGAACTTCACCTTTCTAATTATATTTCTTGGGATGCCTGTGCTTCAATTTATACGTATGAACACATATATTTGTACACCATCGTATCTATACGTTAATTAATGTTCTTTATGCAATCTGCAACAGAATCCATATTCATTCAAACTTTTACGACCAATATAGATTATCATTGGTAATGGCACAGAGGACTGTATGACTTGGTTTACACAGAAAACACACTGCTTATTGCTGAAAAAGGCCAAACGCAAATGCGCCATAGGAAGAGCTCAACATTTTTCGGGAACTCAAAACTTTAAAAGCCGAAAGATATAATTTCGTTCAATACCGGCTTTGACGTTGCCTTGATTTTTTATCACAAACACCCAAGGAAGAACATTTTATATACTTTCTGCAAAATATATATAAATGTATATTGTCTTTATAGATTAATAAAAATGCACACATAATTATAAGCTTTCTTCTCCCCTGTGGCGACTTTTACAGCGCGCGAAGGGCAAACGTTCAATGGTTATGACTCTCGTATGTCCGGAATATTA
The DNA here is from genome assembly GCA_902702965.1 of Spirometra erinaceieuropaei. NCBI lineage: Eukaryota > Metazoa > Platyhelminthes > Cestoda > Diphyllobothriidea > Diphyllobothriidae > Spirometra > Spirometra erinaceieuropaei. Next base: position 957,975 of record CACRXP010000087.1, on the reverse strand, counting down.
TGCGACTAGGCCGTGTGATAATTATTTTTGTAACATTAACCAAACAATCGCCATAATCGAAAATCCATTTCAGAATGTTGGTCAGTTGCAACAGACACATGGTTTCCGTTTTTCTAATGTGTTCCTGATTCCTAGGTTATCTGTATGTTTACGCTTTCGAACAAAATTCGCAAATTCGCATCGATGGATTAACTTCTGTTATGTTTATTTTTTTAATTTGTTCACCCGATCGGGTCGCAAATAGTTTTTTTCAGTCACATCGGCTTTTTAAATTGGGACTGCAAGGACAGGGTAGCCAGGCCTACTGCCTTCAGATGCTGGACAAATCGGCTAGCTATCGCCACTTCTAAATCTAGGCAAGTTGCTAGACGACCTCAATTTCTAAGTCACATATACTTTCTGAAAAAAAGCCGGGTTAAACACGTTCTAGTAGTTGAAAAAAGCTATGTTAACCTCCTAGCTTAGTAGGTATTTGTATTTCACTAGGCTACCGGACAAGCTCTTATTAACAAGAAGAATACGTCCGACTGGGTCTAATTTAACTAGATAGGAAACAGTTGGCTTATTTGCCAATGAACTCGATAATTGCGTAAAGTACACTGCAATTTCACAGGCTGTAGAGGTTAATGTCATCAAAGGACAAGATAGCGGGTTGATTTTAATATTTTCAAAGCGAAGCAGCATAAAAACCCAATATATTTCGGTGCATGCTAGTGGAGCTACAGACTCCACTTTACATGCCTAGGCAACCAATAATTGAGAAAATGCGTCCACTTGCAATGCAGAATAATTTATTTGCTGCTGTTCGGAATTTTTAATTTGTCCTGCATCGGGTATAAAGTCGTTAAAGAAACGAGGATTATTCATATGAAATCTGATGTAAGATACCGCTGATCATCTCCGAGGACATTTTATCAATGAACAACAAGCTGTTGAAGGCAACTACTAATGTATTTTGATTAGAAACACTACTATCAACAACAATGTCCGCTTTCGTATGTTGCTGAGGCTTATTGGAGATGCTCAAAACAAATCCTCCTCTACATGTTTCTGTGATTTAGCTAATGGATACGACGTACAAAAATTTTGTTCTATAAGGTATTAACAAGATGATTATATTGAAACATTCATTTATGCCTCGCAATAAATTTGAAACCGCGGTAAGGATCCTGCGGCAAAGTCACTGATTCTTCCAGTTAAAACCCATTAATTCTAAGAATTTTTGCAACATTGACCAAAAATTCATTTCAGTCAAGAGCGCAAGTTGGACAATAGGTAACTTTGATTTGCCTTTTTATTGTTCTGCGAGCTGAAATCGTTGGCTGCTTTAAAGTTGAAAACATTGGTTCAGTATTTCTTCTAAATCACATACTGTGGCATAAAACGACTACCCTTTGGCGCATTAGGCATGTTCGCATTGACCAGGAAAGTTAAGTAATTCAAAAAGGATAAAACCTGAGAATAACTCGGTTTAAGAAGCATAATTTTAGTCGACGATAATTGTAATTTAATCGTAATGTCCAAGTAAACTCCGCATGCAAAAAGACAAATCTATATTTTAAACTGAGATAAAAACACTGTTAAAATATTATCTTTGACTCTGGTAGTACATTTCTCCTGTAAACGAAATCTATTGCCACTTGTTCAAGAGTATATGAAGACATGTACTCAGCTGTTTAAATGTGCTATAAGTTTAGATGTCGTTGAAGGCAAACTCACTGGTTATGTTCATTTTTGCCAAATGCGCGAGATAACGCTTGTATTACTTGTATTCCCGGACTCTCGCGCTCAAAAGTTCATTGTAATTACTGCAGCTGTGATAAGCACTGGCACCGTGCGATGTTCTCAGAGTCAGCTGGCTTGGTTTAAAATCTAATGGAAACTTCGTATTCGCTAAAGGAGGCGCATTTAACTTAAATGCGTGTTTAGATAAAATATAGTTTTCCAGTGCCATCTTAATTCCAAAAGCGAAATCTTAGAATTTTGAAAACGGTTTTAAAGTAATGAAGAGCCAGAATTGCCTGTGAAATGCAGAGAACAACAGTCATTAGTCTTGTTTGGAGATTTTTGTCCTCTATTTTAAATTTAAGGGCAATCTATTTAAAAATCCGGTTACCTGTGGCCATCAACCTTTGGCCAGAGTTTGAATGCCGTCGAGAAAGTGCTGATCGCCGAAAAAGGCTCCGTTGCGGAACGCGACGTGCAGAACAGTAATACTCAGTCGCCCTCATCTTCCTGCAAAAACGACGGCTACTTTCTACCTCTTAACCTATCTTTTATCCGTTGTGAGTATTATTCATGTCTGCATCTCTTCAGGTCGTGTCGGAAGCCCAAAATTAATTCATGGTTGATGACATTCCATTTAGTTTGCTTTGTTATGACAACACAAGGAGGAAAATCTTATTTTCTGTCACGAGCCGTTAGGACTGTATTTTTCCCCAATATCGTACCTTAATGAATTCTGGATATCTAAGTTTTAAACTCTGTTTAGTCTACCTTTTTACAATAAAGTCTACCCTCGTCATTTGTCCGAGTTACCTGCCACAAATATTTACAAATATTTGAAATTTGCGAACATTTAAGTTGGCTCTAAAGACGTTTACAATTGCCTATGCCAATGTCAGAACTCCATGTATACCTGAGACTATTATCCAATATTGTTTGCTGATTTGACATTTATATTGATGCAAGTGTATTAGCAAATCAATTTTATCATAAAATGATGTATTTAATCGGGAAACTAATTGGACAAATTTTACGAATATTTTAGCGTTGCTCTCCGAAGTATATAAATCCGCGATTAACGAACTGCGACTGGGAGGTACGCAAGTGAACACTCAAAATCTAAGCATTTCTAATTAACCTATTTTGCATTGTTTTTGGTTAAACTGCAGGCAACGGACAGTGCAAATTTGGCCATTTTACCAAGAAAATCTAAAACAACTCCGATCTCCCCCAAGCGGTCGCTCTAATACCTATCTGTGAAAAATCGTAAAATGTTTTTGAAAGAACTGCAGATAAGACTACAAACAAACAATGCCGGCGTTTTAAGGTTCATTAAAACTGTTTTTCTTCACTCAAACAAACGCGAACATAGTAAATCTAAAAAAAGCTAACGAACTCGCATTGGATTCCACATTAATGTTTCTAGACGTTTATTTGGGATGAGCGCTGTAGATATGCACTTATTTCACTGTGACTAACCAGACGCCACATGTATCACCTGATCAGAACATTTCCTTGCAACCAAACTAAATGGCTCATACATCAACACCAGACCAAAGACTACCCGCGTATTAGTTTCTGCGTGTTCAAAAAACGTTGGTATTTAGGCCTTTACGCAGACGTAGGCAAAATAGGAAACAAAGTGATTAGCCAGTGATCAAAATTTATACCGAAAATAGTAGGCATAAATTGGTATCAACAACCACCAGGCGGGCATATTACTGATGGCAGAGAGCATCTTGTCACTGCAAATAGACATAAAAAATCGTGTTGTGCTTACTTAATTAAAAGTTCAAGCCCTTAGACTTATTACTTTTCATGTGGGGAATCCATCGTGTCTTACTGATTCCTTTTTTATATAAATGCACAAATTGGTGCCCGCAACACATACGCGATTAAGCTAAACATTTGCTAAGGTTGAAAACTAGGATTAAAACCTCGGCAGTAATAGATTTTACATATTCTCACAACAATTTTAAAGAATCATACACGTGCGTAGTTGTTTTGCATGCTCAATAAACACTTAAGTATTTAGTAGCAGTTTTTACTTACTCAAGAGTTGTGAACTCACGCATGTCCGTTTTTGAAATTGCATCAAATAAAAACCTTTTACATTAAGTTATCTCTGGCAGGTGCGCTTTTAAGAATAAGGAGACTTTCTAAGACTACTACAACGTTGTTTGCCATAAAAACCTTCTTTGCTAATTTGATGTAGTAAGAAAAACATCAAACTGTCTCTAGTTTTAGCCGTGAATATCATTTATTTCTTTTCGAACAGAACAACGGCAAACTTTATCTGGAGAAGGCTTATGGCTAATGCAGGCTCTATATTATTGTTAGCTTATTCAGTATTGTCGGCAGTAACCCCGTGTACCGCGCCATAACTGAATATAACGAAAGTTAATCGGGTGGATTAATGTTTATAAATATGTCTTCCCTGACTGTCTACCGAGTCAAGTTAGGTTTTTCTCTACAAACACCTGGAGGTCCGGTTGATTTAGATTTATTTGTCTGAATAGCCGTAGCGTCACTTTGAACTAAAATTGCTTCGAATGCACGGTAGGTAGATATCAGATCGGCGCTTTTAAATATCCTTCTCTGATCATATTTTAGCCTTCTTGTTTCTAAAAAAAGAGAACAAAATTTACGCCTGCTGTTGTACATAACATTTTTGATTCGTTCATCAATGCGATGCTATTGGGCAAAACATCGGGTATTTATTAACAAGTATGCCCAACAAAGAATTGTTATTTGTACTAAGTAGCCGCTGCTATTCCATGACTTCTGTGATGTAAAAACATACGAATCAATGTCAATTTCACACCTCAAATACGCACTTGTGATCCCAGTATATTCGTACGCTTAACATAAGGAACAGGTGTATAATTACTTATTTTTACTGCTTAAAATTGCTATTTTGCCCTTTCAGTCTATTCATCCCTGCGGCGTCAAAAAACTACGACGACAAATTTAGATAAGCACAAAGTTTTATTTTATGTCATAATATCTGTGTACAAAAGGAAAATAAGTAGCTAAAAATATCACAGCAGATTACGAATGAGCCAGTATCCATAAATGTTTTCAGGTTTGTCGACTCCCTCAACTTACTCCAAAATAACCCTCCTGATTGCCTGCGACACCAAACATACCCTCGTTGCCATGAAGTCCAAGTAGGTCGGTATTGGCGACATCAATATCCCCTGTAGCGGTTAACGGGACTTGATAAGCGTCGGCACGTTTAAATAGACCACACAAAATGTATGCGATTGTGAATAAGCAAGTTATACTCATCAGCACAATGACCCAGATGCTGATATGCAAACTGTCGTAGTAATTTTCCGCGTTTATAGTCTTCTCAGTGACCAACTGCGGCATATCTTGCGGTCGGCTGTCCTCCGTACTGGACGTATTTCTAGTCGTCGCATTGAATTCAAGTTCGCTGTCAAGGGCTGCAAAATAGCCGCATACTGTGCATTGTAATAATAGATGTTGTATGGATAATAATCTGAAGATCGAGGTGACGACCAATTGCTGCCTATGCGATAATGTTCGCCGAAGCTTTTCAACATATTGAAAGGTGCCGAAATTCATTTGATGTGGCCAGAGGCACCCTGCATTATTGTACGTCTGGCAGAAGACAAGTCTGACAAAACTTAACAACAGGTGGCAGCGCCCTTGTGGTTTTATCTGCTCGGGAAACCGTTCCACGATGATTGGTTGCGCACTCAGCCAATGATAGCCAGGCAGAGTTAAAGTGTGATTCGTATTGCGTGACGGGCGGTACTTCATCGGCAAATGGCGACGCAATAAAAGGGACACGCTTGTTGCAGGACACGTGTAGCTATTCAAAATGATTTTATCATTTGTTTACCATATCATACAGTAAAATTTAATTAAATCCTCATATCATTGGACAAACACATCAAGATAATAAGCGCCAAATTGCAAAGGCGCCATGGCTATGCTAAAGTAATTGTGTACCAATGTCGTAAAAGTGTGTGCTTTTTAAGTGAAAGTATATGGCAAAAGTAACATGTTTTCAAGTCCTTTATTCTGCCTCTGTTTCTTATGGTCAGTGCATATTAGATTACGGAATGCTTACAACGCCTACAACTGATTTTGCCAATTCTACGTCGCTGCATGACGCAGCTATGAGGTTCGATTCATCACTGGATCTCATAGCGTTCTCTCTGCGGCTTCTGTTATATAAACTCCGGTTTCAATGCTTAGAAGGAAGAATTTATTTTAGCAAAATTAAAAAGGAAATATCATATTTTCTGGACAGTATCGTCGTCGAACCTCCTTGCATTTTAGCTTTGACTTATGTAGTATAACGTATATAAAGAGATAATGTTTGAGGTGGAATAAAATGCAGCTAAATCTCAGTACAATTAGGCAAGTGTGTTATTTTGATTTTTAATGTTATCAAATGGAAACCCGAACACAGGCGCTGTTTGTCACAGAAATCGAAGAGCCCATGTAAATCGAGAAAACGCAGTATTCTTCGATAGTATCATCTAACTCGCATCAATGCTTATGTAAACAGGTTTGTGAGCAAACGCCTAGTGCAAATTAAACCATATTTGTGTTATACTGCTACCTCTGTGACTCATAACACGCCTGGGCAACATTTCGGTGTTAACCTTTGCATATATGGTTAACTGTATACCAAGAAAACATACCGCCATCGGCATCGACTCACCTGGCGAGCAATTTTAGAGAGAATGGAATTCGCGCGAGATTGGAGGCCTAACAGGCCAAGTTCAGCTACTCACAACTTAGACCTTATTTATATTTCAGCGAATATTCCCATGTTACAATTGAAAAGTCAAATTGGCCAACACGTGTTTTCAGTAACTCTTCATCAGGCCAAAACGGTTACAATGAAGTTAAAGTTATGCGAATTACATGACTTATAAATGATTCGGGGACAATTAATATGGATCGCTCCCACGCCACTCGCATGACGAGGCGTGCTATGGCGTGGTCGGCGTGTCGTGGTCATTGGGTTCAAGGGGCGAGGAAGAGGGTGGGCATAGGCTGTGAGTACGGCAAGTACCTTGTGCACACACCCTGACATCAGGAGGTTGGGGCGACGTTGGGGTCGGCGTCGGCCACGGAAGACAGAGCGCCTGTGTCAGAGTCTTCTGACAGCATACCACTGGATTGGCTAGCCGTATAGCCACTGCGTCAGCTGTAGCTAGCACCCGTTGGCGTAGGCATTTGGAGAAGCCTGCTGGTGTCCGGTAGACAATCTGAAAGGCTTCTTTGGCATCGACTCGGTGATTCGTATCGACAAGATGTGCGAGAATAGAACTTGAGATCGATTTCTTCTCACCTTTGCCTAGCCAGGCCGGTATGTGTTCACGTACTCTCTTTTCCGAGCGCCTTGTTGTACGGCCAATGTATCCAGCTCCACAGGAGCAAGTGAATAAATAAATACACATCGATGTGGCCTGCAACGGGAGTCGGTCTTTACCTCCCAAGCGTAGGAGGGGAGAGTTGGTGAAACACACACGTAAGTTCGCCGCGGGGAAAGCGCTCGTGATCGCTGTTTTCAGACGTCTTTTTACTAGTTCACTTGCTGCGTCCCCTTGAAAAGGCAATCTTATAAATAAGTCCCTCTTTTCTGCAGTTGCCATGGTAGGCTTTGCAGTGCGCTCCCCTATATTTCGAAGGATAAATCTTTCTGGGTATCCGTTTTCGTGGAGTGTATCCCGCAGCTGCTGGAGTTCTGCCTCCACAGTCTCAGGAGAGCAGATACGTCGCACTCTAGCTGCCAATCCCTGGACCAAGTTGCGTTTAATATTAAGAGGAACAAAACTGTGAAAGTTAATGTATTGTCCCGTCCAGGTTTTTTAGGAATACTCTACGTTGGATAGACCCATCTTCTTGTCTGTGCAGAAGAACGTCGAGGAACGCGATTTCGTTGTTTGCCTCAAACTCTGCAGAGAACGATAGCGAGGGGTGTGCATTGTTGAATTTTTGAATCAGGACGTCTGTGTCGGTGGTAACATCCGTCAGGCAGAAAATATCGTCCAAGTACCGACCGTAGAAACTGAGGTTATTAATGGTGTCTTGCAAACTTGTCATCTCGACTTTGCCCATGAAGACAGTTGCGAGGAATGGGCCGAGCGGTGAGCCCATCGCTACGCCGTCTATTTGCCTGTACAACTGACCATTGCAGAGAAACTGGACGTTTTGCATGCACCGTGTCAGAAGCTCTTTTAGCGTCTCCAACGGCATGCCTAACGGGTATTTATATTTGTCCTCCCTTCTGACCCAATTTCGAACATCTGCAGCCATGGAAGTCAGTTCGTATTTGACTTAAGTCATCTTTGATATGCCGGCTGATTTTCAAAGCCATAGTTTGAGAATAAATATGAGACTGGTGATGTTCTGCTTTAAATGACCGAAAAGGGTTTTTTCTTAACATTTTAAGGCGGTACAGCGGCATCATATGGTGCAACATAATGCATCCTGCAAGCATGCTTCCAAATACTCGTCTGCGACGACTGTTAATATTTGAAAATAAAGATAATTGAACAGAAATATACATTGGAATCTTTTTACAGCATTGCAGTGCAATATAGTCCATTTATTCTTCTCAATTAAATGAAAAAAATGTAGAATCCACATGAAGCATGGCTATCTTTGACTTATAATACGCCGACTGTTTTATTATGAGTCTTCGCTTCAGATTAAACGAAGATTTCAATGCTTTGGTGATCAATTGATAATAAAAAGATCTTTTTAGACTTGGAAAGTAGGTACACTGAAAAAAACGTTCTGGACACATGATCAGGTCGTCACTGAAATGCATTCTTTTGTAAATTGAGTTGACTACATCTGTCGGTTTGATTTAGTATAAGCATAAGCCAGTGCGCGAGGGAACGTCTTAGCTATTGGAATGAGCGTGTTTTTTGAACTGATAGACTAATGTATGTAAGCAAGCCACACGTGGTGCGTTAAATGCATCATTACAAAGGAAAGACGATCAGTAAACCGGGAACTTTTTTCGTCTAATGGCTCAGATTCTTGTTCGAATCCATCGCCAGAGACAATAAGACATATGGATTGTTCATACAAAACGGGCTGCAGTATTTATAGGACTCAGCCGCCATGCTTCTGCGCACCCATGAACATCTGCGCCCTTCCCCGTCTCACCATGGACCGTTGTACCTTATATAATGACTGTATGATAGCCCAGATTGGAGTCTTTCATCACTACAATTTCATCACGGGTGTTGGTTGTTGGTGCGATGAGTGCTGGACAATCTGACTCACGGACAATGGCGCGTGGGGAACAGTTTTTACATGTTCGCCCCCGCGTTGCTAATTACCCCGCCTGGGCGATGCCTCATCCTCAAATGTCAAAGGGGAACTGTGTTATCTTTAGCGAGAATTTCTTCATAGTTAAATTCTCATTTACAGTCTGATATCGTCCAATGTGCCGCAATTTGAAAGCTGGCGTTATTTCTCCACACTGCAGCCGCGTTTTTGTCCATTCGCGCTTTGAGCAGTCTTTCGGTTTTTCCTATGTAATTGCTTTTCTGCAACGGTATATGATCCAATAGAGGACTCCAGACGTTTCGCGCCTTAACAGCGGCTTTGCCTGTTCACCCTTAGTGAAGATAACTGAACAAGAATCGGCCAAGATTTCTGCAAAGGGGAGCACCAGCATTAGCGTTACCCACTAGTCGGAACGTACAGTGAGTGACAAATCTCATGAAATTTTGTCTGTAATTCCGAAATGTGTTTTCGATTGGGAAGGATTACTTTAGCGCGTTTGCAAAACTTGTTTTCTGGCGGCATAATTCTATAATATTTCGGACTCGATAGGATGTCAGGTTTTGAATGCACTACTTTTAAATCTCCCACAAAAACAGCATTTGGTTATAAATGACTACTTAATTAGCATGCATTTTTCGCATTGATTTTCCATGGTCTTGAAAATACAAATATATTTTATGGAAACTACGAACACAAATCGGCTTTTTTCATTCGTTTGATAAAGAATCACTTCGTTTTTTTTGCTCGAAGAATTAACATAAATAGATTTTAAAACAGTTTCTTATTACGAGACTTTGCATGACCGCGCAATGCCCCTTCATGCGTCATAGTACCTGTCTGTTTAACCTATGCCTCCTATGAAATATGCAACATAGTCGGTATCCATTGAAAAATTTAATGTATCCTTTATAATATCTTTTTAAAGCCATGAAAGAATATGCGAGTTTCTTTACGGGGAACACATGCATCTTGTGGACTGAAATAATTTAGCACCAATGCAACGGCTGATCAGGCTTCAAATTATTCGGGAATTGGAAAATGTTTATAAAACATAATTATGCTCCTTGTTTGAGGATATGATTTGCTATCAAACATCTGAAAGAAGGGCTTATTTGTTCGGGGTTTTCATAAAATATATTTGAATTTTCAAGACCATCGAAAATCACTCTGAAAACTGCCTGCTAATTATATAGTCATTTTCAACGAGTAAGGTTTCTGCAGAAGATTAAAAATAGAGCATCCAAAGACTGACATCCTGCCAATTTCGCAATATATTAGGAACGTGTTCCATGATAATGAACGTTTCAACCCACCTAAATAGACCTTCCTAATCGAAAACACATTTAAGAATTTCAGCTAACAATTCCTGAGATCGATCACTCACTGTATTTTTATTTGTCAAATTCAATTCATGTTAATCGAAATAAATAGCACAAAAAATTTTATTCTTATAAACAACATGGTCAAAATTTGTTTACGATGCTAGTCCTCACCAAACGTCCATAGGACATGAAGTAGGCGACCAATTCTGTACGCGTCGTTTACCGTATATTTGACTGGTGTATGTTTTAGCTCGAAATTTAAAAAGTGTTGCGAACATTTTTAAACGGTATTTTATTCTATACTTTCCAATACTATCAAATGAAGCATATACGCGAAATGTTAAAAGGAAGGCATAGTTGACTTTCCTGTTTACCTACGCTGGCACGAAATAACGAATACAAAGGCAATCTTACTGCGCAGCGAATGTGCACGTCATTCTACAGAAAACCGAGGAATACGATTTCAATGACCAGTCATAACAGCAACTACCCACTGAAACACAAACGAAGCTGTGTACTTGCGCTATACCGACGGGTAAAATCGCACTGCAGCACTCAAGCCGTCAAAATGGACGAGATGAGGCTACCTAGGAACTCTTTAGAGCCAAAGGCTATCCGCAAGCATTAGCTGAACAAAACCGAAGGCAACCAAGGAAGCGGAATGAAGAGCACGGTTGGCCAAAATCGTTGAGGAGAATTCCGTAAATAAAAGGGGTCTTTCGAAGCCGTTGCTAGATCTCTCGCGCCGCTATGGATAGGCGTTGCTCACAAAGTCGGCATTGGCGGTCACGCATTAAACAAAGTACGATATTTAAGGAGAGCACTGCGCACGTCTTTCCAGTCTGTGAAGACAGGAAATCGAAGCAGCTACTAGAAACGCCCAATCACCAGTAAATCTCCCCGGTGAACGCCTCCTATTCTTTCGATATGTCACTTGGGAAAAGCATTTTACTACTACTGCTTAAGCTTTTCAAAGTTTCCTGTGTACAATGCAATCGTTGTTTAATTTCGTTCAAATTTCGGACTCGAAACTTCAACATGTTTCGGCATATTACTACTAAATTCAGTCATGCTCTACAGAGGCCTATAATTATACTTCTGTGAGCACCGTATCATATTTACGAGACAAAAATAAAATGGTAAGCTCTAAAAAGATTTACGGAAACGTTTTTGGGGGCAGATACTGATAAAACCTCAGACGTGTGGAATAAAAACGGCACTACAATATGAATTTCACAATTGTTGACTACCGATTTTTTAAACGCACGAAAATAAGAGGAGCGAAAAGATTTCCTTAAGCAAACCCACACTATACCCTGAAATTATTTGAGTGCTATATTTAGCAAGACAAGAAAAACAATCAATCTCACCAACTCTGTACTGAATCTGTACGACTATGAAAATAGAGAATTTTTTGTTGTTGATGAATACCATAAGATGACTTTCATGGATATCTTGTTACATCCTGACATACTTCGTGAATATCCGATCTCTATCGGAAGTACAATGAGTTGAGTGTGAGGAGCATTGCCCAGTCACAAGCAAAATCGGATCAGCCGATTGTCTCAGATTACTGTCATTTGAGCTTGCATGACAACCATATTTGTTCATGGATTAAGGGTTCTGCTAATAAAAAGTTCAATTCAACGCGCAAAACACTCATTAATGATGACCCGAAAATCTCCTAGGATTCAGCAACCACCAGATATTTGCCCTGTCGCTATGAACACATTCAAGCACCTGGCTTCTGTAAGACCCGCCATTTTGAATTGTAAGTTTTTATTGATTCTGGTTAAGAAAATGTGACGCGTTAGTCGTTTTACAAGGTTTATGTTCTCGACCCTTTAACTAATGCATTGCAAATCATCTGAACCATTGTCAACATAAAGACGATGGTCTTAAGTTTACCCGAGGAGTTAAAAATGGGATTGAAATATTGTCGACCGACGGAATAACACGGTGTTCTTCAAGACCGAGAGAGACTGCAAAGGCTTTTTTGTAATTTGGTCCTCTATTACACATTCATGCGTGCTAAGTATTGCGAATGCTAGGAGTAAGGCGCAGACGGGATATTTTTATATTGTCAACCACAACTCCCGAACCAAACTCTTGTTATCTTGATATTGATCCACCATCGGAGCTACTCCAGACAAACTCACGCAGAAGTATTTGGTGCAGTACCGTTGCGTGGGTGGCAACTTTACGTGCGATCTTAGCCCTGTCATGTGGTCATTCGTAATATGGGCCTATAAGTAGACAGCTGTATTAAAAATGCTCAAGTATAAGTAGATAAATGAATCATTCTGTGTTGTTAGTTTGTGATTTTTCAGATCTAATAGTACACATATAATATCAAAAACCTATAATATTTATGTATGCTTTATAAGGACACCAAGACGCACCGGATTACGCCATCCCTAAGAAGTACACAGCAATTTTGCAGAATTAACTTTCACATGGCAAACTAAAAATGGTGCCCATTTAACCGCGTCTGCCAACTATTTTCCAAATTGTTAAACCTTTACGAAATAAGTGGGCGACGATGTTGCGGAAATGTCCACTTTTGCGACTATGTCACTCGAAAATGCTAACGACAGCAATATGTCCGTATGCATTCAATCTCTTCACTAGTTTTGCACTATAGGCACATCTCGCACGCAAAGGAAACCGTGTATTCTATGCACGTGACAAGTGTAAGTAGTAAACAGGCAAATGAAATTCCGCCAAATTCGATCGATTAGGCAATTATGTAGGACTTTCTAGTAGTACGTTTTTGTCTTTACCGTTAAAAAAGCCAGCAAGGGAAAACGCCAAGGAGACAATCGGCTAAGCGTTCGATAAGGCAGTTTAAGTCAGACCTAAGATAAGGCCACTTGATGGCAACGCCTTAGCCATGACTGTTCGGTTTTACTGGAGAAAACAAATCACAATTTTAACCGCACGCCCTCTGTAGAGGGGTTGAGCGATAGAAGGTTCAGCAGTATTTGGGTATATTTGTTGCCTCTGCAGTACGAATTCGAACTATTGTGTTGCAGGCTGACAAGTTCTGCAACCATACTTAATTAGTCGTTTCAAAATGAAAACGTATTTTGGAATTTTGGTTGACATTTGATGAGTTAGTCCACCTTCTGTAGAATGTATACTCATACCAAAACGTAGTCAATATGAAAAAACAAATAAAATTGATTAATACTCGTGTTGTGGAACAGCAAATGTAAGAGTTTTGGGTCCATAATCTAAGGAAATGTAAGCGCTCACCGAATGGAGGATATTGTTTTGGCTGAGGTTTCGAAGAGCTTGAGCAGGTCTCCATTTATTAATGCTTACATTTCCTTAGATTATGGACCCAAAACTCTTACATTTGCTGTTCCACAACACGAGTATTAATCAATTTTATTTGTTTTTTCATATTGACTACGTTTTGGTATGAGTATACATTCTACAGAAGGTGGACTAACTCATCAAATGTCAACCAAAATTCCAAAATACGTTTTCATTTTGAAACGACTAATTAAGTATGGTTGCAGAACTTGTCAGCCTGCAACACAAATCTATAATATTTCAGTTACCTCAGGATACCGGCATTCGAATGAATTTTAATCACGGCTGCATGCAAATCTACACTCTGCACAAATTGACTACTTATCCAGCATGCATTTTTCATTGATTTTTTAATGCCTCTAAAGGTCCAATAATATTTTATGGGAAAATGCATTAAAATATTTATTCTTTGCTCGCACTGTAGATAATTTCGTCTTTTTCTAATTTTATACTCAAAGTAGGAACATAATGCGGTTTAAAAAAGTTTCTAATTGTGAGACTTTTAAATATCATGAAATGGTCGTTCATAAATCATCATATTTCTGCATTTACAAATTTGGCTTGCAAAGCTAACAATATGGTCCGAATTCACTGCATAATTTTATGAACCCTATATGGTTCCCCTTTATTGTCAGAGAGAGATGTGCAGTTTTCCATATGCGGAAAATATTAGGCTTATAGTTTGGAAACCCTTACTCCAAGTGTGACGGTAGAGCGGTTCAAAATTATTTGGGAGTCAAAAGACATCTTTAAAATCGAATTATGTCTATTCATCGTCTACGAAAGTAGACGAAAACGTAATAATCTAGCGAATAAGCAAAAGAAGGAATATTGTCATGCATGATTTCCATAAAATATAATTAGACCTTAAAGAGCATCGAAAATCGATGAGAAAAAATTCATGCTATATAAGAAGTCATTTTTGTGGACTCTAGTTTTTGCATGCAACTGGAAGGAAATTCATTCGAAAGCCGGCATCCTGACGTAATTAAAATACTATAGATTGGTGTTGCAGGTAGACAAGTTTTACAATCCTACTTAATTAATCTTTTCGAAAGGAAGACTCATTTCGGAATTTTAACTGACATTTCATGATTTGGCCAACCTACTGTATGTAACTAAAAACGAAATTTACCAAATTACTACCATTTTTGACGTTTTCGGCGTATTGCGCTTTTTTAAAAAATTGGCATTTCTTAACGACGTTATGCTGCCTTTAAGATTTTTTTATGCACTTAACCCTTTGAACTTGTGCATACTTAGCATAGACGTTGTATTCATGAAATGGTGTCGGTCTGCGAGTGACTGATATTTGTTCATAATTTTCGACACCTTTCATTAGTTAGATCACACAGTGTATTATGAATGCTTTTAAGAGGATATAGAGAACGCGTGATGGCAAGCTCTTATTGTATTCGAAATCAACCAAACCAGCACAGTCCAACTTATGGCATAGGTTTTATTGCCTTAAATGTCTGACAATCCCATTCCTGTTTCAACAATTACAGTGCGTGACCTAAATCATGAAATGTGTCGAAATTTACGAATGATTGCCAATCACACGTAAACAGACACCATTTCATAAGTCAAATGTCCATGTTAATCAAGTTTACGTTTAAGTGGATAAAAAACATAAAAGAAATATTATAAAGAGTTTTGCGTTGTTTAGAAATGTCGATTTATTTTGAAAAGCGCAATATCCCGGAAACGTCATAAATGGCTCCAATTAAGTAAACGTTGTTGTATCCTGATACCAACCACGTAGTAAGTATGAAATTAGACATAAAATCCCGTCTAATAACAGCGTTTCGGTAAAGTTTACATACAAATATCGTTTAATAAGTCGTATGACTTCATATATGACGGTTTGTCAACTGCCTTTATTCTGGGTGTATATTCCAAAAGAGTTTTTCGGTGTTTCACAATTTCGTTAACGATTTGAAGTTAAATGAGATGGGATTCAACAATAAAAGCTGGATTTTGCTTGATTTCGCCAAAGGGGAACGTTCTAGGATTAAAAGGTTTCATTAGGTGACACGCTATGAGGCCGATCGGTACCTAATAAATTTAAATAGAACTGACAGGCGTGATCGTAAACATACCATTTTGTGTTGAATAACTGAAGTAGTACGCATTCCGAGATGATATGATGAAAGGAGAAAGTGTGTCGGAAATAGAGTTTTAGTCATAAATTTTCAAACTGGTTGCACCAACCCGTCTTCAGACAAACACCAAACACGCACGGGAATTCCTCAAATCTGGCACTCCGGTGCAGATAGCATTAACTGTCATGTTGACCTGGATGTTCACTACGAGGGTCTCCGATCACGGTGGACTGACTGGCGCCCACCTTAAGAATAACAACAAATAATGCGTGCCCGGACATGCATGATCACGCCGACACGCCATTCCTCCCTCCCTGCCCTTTTTCCCTTTCCCCCCCCCGTCCCCCCCCCTCTAAACGCGGTGAACCACAGCCGGGCCCCACAACACCTACCCTCACCCCCTGCGCGCATCACAACACGATGCACACCTCCCCCCGCAGTTTCGTCTGCTTACCTCTCTGTCTGCGCCCTCAACCAGCAGTGTGACAATGCCACCTCTCACATTGTACTTTGTCTGACGACGAGTTGGTGCAACCAACTCGAAAATTTACGAGTAAAACTCTATTTTCGACAGACTTTTTCCTTTCATTATACCATTTTGTGTTTATAGGGAGAAATATTTTTCCCGTTAAATTAATTTATACTCTTCTTTCGTTTTGGACTACGTTGAGTTTCAGACTGACCTTGAAATATTGCTAAATACTTCATGATTTTCGGTGTTTTCACCCGAATGCCCATAAAGACAGATTCTGAATTACCTGTCTGTTAAAAAATTCAAAATAAGTTTGTTCTTGAAGGCATTTACCGAAGTGCTGAGTGTTAAGGCGCTTTTTTTCCACGAAGATGGTCGTTTGGGTCACATTTGAAGAATCATTCAAACATCGAACTTAATTTTCGAGAAAAATGACTGTGCACAAGAAAAGCCACCAAATATTATGCCTTGGATCTATGGGAAAACTTTCCATAATAGGTTACCTCTTTAGGAAGTGCTTTATTACTGCTTTCCTTTGACGGATCTCTGTGTACTTTGCACTTTTTCTCGGCAAAGCCAAGTAAAAAGTTGACACTTTTGACGGTTTCTTTCACGGTCCTAAGCAATAGTAATATGTTTCTACCGTAAACGCAAGAACATGCCTTCCTCTATATACAGAGGCAATTTTTACTATTTCTGTTCGTTTTTAGCTTCCGGTTTTCATTAAGAATGCATGGCAGAGCGCCCATATAAATACTGATATTTTAATGAAACTATTAATGTTTTGCCCGTTCTATTTCTAAAAAAGTATGCACAGTAGCTAGAATCCTAAAAAGTAGTGTGTCATCTGTTTAAAGCTGGAAATGACCATTCCGTGGTGGTAATCTATGTGACATCGGGTAGAATTTTTCAAACGACAAAAACATTTTAGCCCACTTAGACTAAGGAATCTCTATCAGCGTTTTTATTGCACTTTAGGACACCAATTCGCACAGATATGCTAATTTGACAAAAAGAAATCAATAAAATATCTGGTTTTCTCAAAATAACCTTTATGTTAGGAGACTGATAACCATGGTCAACATCGCTCATGAAATAAAATTTATAGTCCGGCTCAATCTGTTTATCGAAAATATCGCAGGTAAATTACTATCATATCAATGGAAAGGTCGCTCAGATGAGTAATTTGATTCTAGGACATGTATAAGCATAGGAAATTGCACGAATCTCTTCCAGCGTCCATTTTCGCTGAATCGTATGAATATTTTACTAGCTATAATTACGTAAACACGATTTCTCCACAAGAAAAGGACACTTTATTGAAGAATGTCAATGAGCGAACAAAATGCGCCACGTTAAACGCGTCCAAAAGTTCTCTAATCAGTTTCCGTTATCAGATTTCATGAGATAGACCACGTATTGTATGATTAAATATAGCTGCAAAAAATAATTCCTCGACAAAAATTTTGTGTTTATACTAGAGACGCATAAGACTTTCAAATTCCCCAGGGATGCTCTATTTTAAGATTTTTATCTCAATGTCTGAAACTAATAATTATATATCGTGTCCACTGCTGGGGCCTAATAGGAGTTAGTTAGTTGTCAAGAACAACACAAATCTATTTTCACGTATACCCTGATTGGACTTTCAGATTTTGTCAGGCAAGCCTTAGATGAGAAAAACAATCATGATTTTGATATATATTTGCTCCCTTGAGGATTGCTCTGCTGGTTTTTATTTTGTAATATTTTTTCTCCGTCTCATATTCACATGAGTTTAAAATTCGAAAAACATGACAACTCAGGAATGACGCAAATGCGTTCGCAAAAACGAAGTCTATAATCGTCATGAATTCTCGCATTGTGAGCAGTTGCTGGGTAGCATAAATAAGCTAAACGAACTAAAACGCATGAAACTGCTCTAGTTTCACGAAAACAAATCATAAAATCGTTGATTGTGTCTTGTTTTGCTGTATCAGTCAAACTAAGTAGTACGGTACACTCAAGCAGAGATATCACTTTCGAATTTTGAAGTACGTCATGGCCCTAAGTGGGTGTTTAGAACTTCGAGAAAAAAATCATTTAAACTCGAAAATCTACTTGGCGAAAGTAAAAAAACTGCGTTTATAATGTTGAAGTTTCGACAGGCAACACCTGTGGGTTCACTATGCTACCCATATAATTCATTATTCTACCGTTTTCTATATCTCTATTTGACCATCATGTCATGTGTATTTTCAGGAATTCGGCATGCATGATGTATATTAATCAAGTCAATGTTCGATATCAGTGCACATTCTTAAAGTCGTCCGGTCAAATGGAAATATTATTTTTTGACGGGAAATGACAGGCTTAATTGTAGAAGCATTTACAGTATCTGTGCTAACTCGTGAAATGACAACCAAAATTTTGAAATGCGTTCTCGTTTCGAAAAGATAAATTAGGTAGTGCTGTAAAACTAATCATGGTGCAGCATAAATCTATAACGATCCAGTTACCTCAGGGTGTTGGCTTTCGAGAGAACTTATTTTCGGCTGCATGCAAGATGGCCTTGAAAATTCAATTATATTTCATGGAAAACATGCTTAAATATATTCATTCTTTTACTTATTCGGTAGAAAATCACGTCCTTGTCCAATTTCATACTCAAAAGATGAGTATAATTCGGTTTTAAAAAACTTCTCTAATTCCCGATTAATTTTGAACCCGACCTGCTGTTACACTTGCATTCAGGAATTCAAAACTACAACCTGTATATTTTCCGTGTACGGAAAACTATGCATTTCTCTACGGTGTTAAGAGGATACCGTATAAGGTTCATAAAATTAAGCAGTGGATTTGAGCAATATTGTTAACTTTACAAGCCACATTCGCAAATGCAGATACATGACGTTTCATGAACGGCCATTTAACGGTATTAAAAAATTTCACAATTAAAAACTTTCTTAAAATTGATTCATACTCATCTGTTGAGTATGTTATTGGACGAAGACGTGATTTTCTACCGAATAAGTAAACGAATGATTATTTTATGCATGTCTTCCATGAAATATAATTGTATTTTTAAGGTCATCGAAAATCAATGAAAAAATTGCATACTACGTAAGTAGTCATTTTTTGCAGAGTATAGATTTTGCATGCAGCGGAACACAACCTCTTTCGAAGACCGACACTCTCAAGTTACTGGATCATTATAGATTTATGCTGCATCATGATCAGTTTTACAACACTATCTAATTTATCTTTTCGAAACGAGAACGCATTTCGAAGTTTTGGTTGACATTTCATGAGTTAGCACATTTACTGTATGTGCGAACGATAGCCAATCTGACTTGATCTGGTGAACACTGGGGCAGATTTATCTGAGAGTGTGTTTAGGTTTATTGTTGTTCTTATCAGATAGTTTTCACAAAACCCTCCTATGTAAACGTCAAGAGTCAGTAGAAAACTCGATCGTAATCTGTTTGCTCTTTCAAATTTCAACACGACAATGACTAATTAAGAAACGTTTCCCTGGCATTATAAGCAGATTCTTCACTAAATATTGGGCAAAAATTTCGTTTTCATATGCAGATAGTCCTGAAGATGAATTCTTTTAAAAATCCGCGATCGAAGCTCAAGTGGAAATACATTTTAGCAAGGAACAAATATGTTTACATTTCTGAATTTTTTCTGCAAAATTCCAGATATCATTGTATTTTATGAAGACAAAAAACACTGATCTTAATTGTTAGGTTTTCGCTTAAGGCACTTTTATATGTGACTTAAAAGCCGGCAGACAGTTATCTTCCTAGAAAAGCATTTCTTTGCCACAACACTCTACATACCAAATGACGGCTTCAGCCGATTTAATGCAGGCACATTTTACATTCTATGCACAACACAACAACTCGCATGGGCTTTTCCGCACTCGTTGCGCGTATAAGTCTACAATCTTTATTTGGATAGGAACATCAGCCTATTTTCCGCCAGAAATTCCTTACGGCATCAATAAGGCCAAAAACATAAATATAACCAATGATGTTTAAAACGGAATTTATTACAAACCGGCAGTGACAGGAACAGCATAAACGCGCTTATATTAAATTAGTACCCTTTGAGAAATTTTTGATTTTCCTCTGAAGTCTGAGTATTCACAGAGAGTGGGTTGAGAAGTAAATTTCCTCTGGCAAAAAGTCATTTCAGTAAAGTTTCCCAGCCAGTAGCACTTACGCATCGTAGACTCGCAAATTAATGTATAAGACATGTTTGCCCGATGCTAATTGCACTTACATTTTAGCCTTGTCACTTATTTGCCTCGTAAGAACCAACTGTTTCACGACGAAAAACACACTTTGCAGAAAATGTCGTTTACATATAAAACCTAGGAGAAGAAAAACTGCAGTTTTTACGTGTGCAATAATGGCAATAGTTCTTAAGCTGAGGTCGTAGAATGAGAGAAAGGAAGGACAGCAGTTCCATTTTATCGACCTAAACATTTTCTGTTTCCTTCCTGAGAAGTGACAATTCGCCAGATCTTATATCTTGTTACGTTTTAATTATTGCGATATTTCTATTAGGACCGACTTGTATGGTCCCTAAATGGAAAATAGGATTATGAGTGGCATGCGTAAGCAAAAAAGGCGGATTTGCTTACACTTCTCTGAATGGCAAACTGTCCCCTAGTTATTTCTCTGAAAAAAACCTAGTAAATGGAGAATGTCTTGCCTTAATCTTGCTCTTAACTCTAAACTAAACAGTAACCCTGTACCTTACACCGACCCATAGCTTCAAAATAAATTTTACTCTGACTGACCGTGCCGTGATGTTTGAATGAAGGCCTGATACTTATCTTTAACGTAACCCTTGATCCTTTAACCCTACATTTATTGGATACTGACTCTAAACGCTCCGTTGCACAGCCGGCTTTTGTGCCCATTTCCTCTCCAACGTGAAACAAGAATATCTCCCAGTAGAGGCGAAGAGAGGAGTCCCAGCAAGCAGTCGTGAAGAAGGAGACACGATCACTAGGACAAGAGCTTCGTTCGCATGACGTTCCGGATTCCTGCTTGAATCCATCATCTGAGAAAAAAGTAAATACGGACGGTTCATGCAAAAGAGGCTGCAGTATTTATGGGATGCTTTCGCCATGCTACCGCCTACCTATGAATATTCACGCTCCTTCTTCACCAGGGATGGTTGCACTTGGTGCGATGACTGTTCTATGGTCGTTATTTGCGCCGTTACATGTTAAAATTTCATCACGGGTGTTGAATGTTAGTGTGATGATTTCCGAGCATCTGACCAAACGACCTTGGGGTTGGGAACATGTAAACACTTATTTTGAACTTAATCGTTGATCCTGCAACCCTATATTTACTGAATATTAACTTAAAATTACCCGTAGTGAGGGCGGTTCTAGTGCTTACGTTCTGTTTAGGGAGCCATTTATGTCAGTCCTACCGAATTTGTTTATTCTTCTGCTGTAATCTTCATGTTAACAATCTGGGCATGATTCAATTCAGGTATAAACTTTAAATGTCATTTAATGCATTGTCTGCTTTTTACGTGAGGCTGCTGATTGTGCACAGACTGTTATCACATAAACTTTGGAAAAACGTACGTGCAAGAACTACATGGGGGACTGTTTACAGGAAGAATAAGTGTCTTTATTCATGTCCATCTTTAGGAGACGTGTCATTTGATGACGCAAAGGATACTTTTGCACGCAGAAGGCCATACTCTCTTATTGAAACTTTTTGTTGCTAAAAACGTTGATATAAACTTCCTTTTGACCGAATTCCGTAGCTCTCTTACTGTCGCAACCCGCAATGAATCACCTAATTGACTAAATATCTTTCGTGTTTATGTTGCTCACGGATTGGGTTGGGAGATATGCGCCTACGGCTTTGCCCTGCGGCTCCATATAAATAATCCATAGCCAATTTCGCGGTGACCAATGATATATGAGAAATGAGCCATCGACAATACTTAATCATCGTCTGCCCAATTTCTCATTTTACTTTTCCGTTAAATTGATAAAAAATATCGCAACGGTAAGAGATCTGTATATCTGCCACCTTTCAGTAGTTTACTTATTGCATTTACAACGCATTTACACGCATTCTGCCTTTATTTAATGTTTTGGAGACATTTCGTAATATAGTTATGGCGGTAAAGCTATGTACTGAGTAATTTTAAGTTGCGAAACATGGCATTGTTTAAATCTCGCTGAAACCTAAATGGGTAGTTAACACTTTTGAGTTTAATGGCTGATTTATTGAGGGGTTAAAACTATTTACCACTTCATCTGTAAAACAAAGTAAGTTTCGATTGCCAGGTGCGAACTCTACACTATTAGTCCTTGTTTTGACTTAATCCAAATGCATACCTCGGGATGCCTCTGGACAGGAAGCCGTATTTACAAAATTAATCTAGGGTCTGGCCTTCCTTATGCACTCTTAAGGCGGCCTACGTCTGTTGACTTCCACTTGCGCGTGCTGGTGTGTAAGCGCCAAGGCAACATGTTGCATTCGGGTTTCCCAGGGGCCCTGTCGAACCATCCATCACTGCATCAGTTTAATTGCTTAGCCAAACAATTTGCCCCTTGGGAACGTGAATTGCAGGCTTATTACAATATAGATATTTCCACTTCCTTAAGCATCCTGCACGCAATTTAAAGCAATTGTCACCTGAGTATCCGGTGATAAGAAAAGCGCACATGTCGAAAGTGAGAGTACTATGCAGGGAAACGGAGTGACTAATCATCTATGAAGTTAATTTGACTGAATTTTTTTCCGTGATTACAGTAAAACGGGGAGGAAATCACACATTCGTTTTCACTGGTAAAGTGTTATACTAGTTAATTGTTTGTTTTGAAACATTCCTAGTTATGAAATTTACGGCAAAGCAAAAAATTAAGTTTTGCTGATAATGAATTCGGTGAACTATGTCTCGACTAGAACTCCGTAGACATACCAAGACCTCTGGTTAGTTTAAAAACCCTATTAAATGAAACTTTACCAAAAAACGCATTTTGGAATTTCGGTTAGCATTTTATAAATAAGCCCACCTATGCTCTGAAATAAGATTTGTCCTGTATGTAGTGTTGATTGAGCGAATCATACACGATACTTTGATAGAATAGCATTTCATCTTATTGCCTGCGAAAGCACATAACTCACTCTCATCATTAGTATATATAATATTTGGGTAAAATGATGAGAAAAGCATAAAATGCATTTCTAACTGAACTGAAACGAGGTTTACAAAACAAAGATGGCGACAGGTAAGAAGACGTTTATTGAAAATAGGCCGCCAAATAGAGCCGGTACTTCCCCTATGCACACAAACTACCAGGAACTTTAACAGCTTCTATTTGGCTTGCGTATGGATGACTTTCGTGTGCAGTGATTTTGCAATTTATGCATGTGTTATTTTTTATGCTACTTGCACGACGGAAAACAAATTAGCCTTGCAACTGAAATGATTAAACAGTTAATGACCAGCAGTACTTTTTGGATATAGTAAAAGACATATGTTGTATCTCTTATGGTCTTATGTCCTAAATAACAATACAAATATTTTGAGCGTTTGCACAACGCACATAGTAATGGAAGGTATTATTTATTTGACTCACACTTTGTAACCTTCCCATAGGCCATTTGCTGCGCAGACATGATTGCCTTTGTCAGATGAAACCTACTTCAAGGCAAATGTGGTGCAGGGAGGATTTTATATATGGTTTGATGCTTTGAAAATGTTTGATATATATATCGGTTATTGAAAAATGTATACGCAAAAAACATCCCAGCTACTTGCTGGGCATGCTTTGCTCTGTTGTCTTAGGACATCAGCTAGCTCTTGGCTGTTCGTAACATATATCTGTCTGCACAGACAGCAATTATATTGGTACAAAACCCTTTATTAAGGCACGTTCGAATGTGATACATGCCCTTGCTTGCTCCTGTATATGCCATCAACCACAAGTGGACATAAGGACGTTGACGTAATGCAGTAGATGGCTTTCACTTTCACAAGTCTGTTGAGAGTCCTCAATGATCGCGTGCCTAATGTCCTTATGAAAACGCACTACATTGAAAACTGCGGAAGGTTGACGGGTCGATTAAGGCGGATTACACTCGAGAATCAGCCTTCTAGGAAGAAGTATCCACAAAGCCCTCGAACAATCAAAATTATTTTAAAGGTTTCCCGAAAAGGAATTATTATTTAAACAATGGTGTTGAGTACTGACATGTCTAGCATGCAGACGTAGGCATTTGAGATGATTACGAACACATTATTCAGGCCTACCCTATCAGTTCAGTCTGACCAGAAAAAATATTTCGCAGTTTCATGACCTCAGTTTCTCTGCAGTCCTCTACTTCGTTGACGACCATGGTTACATGGTGTACACGGAAATGCATGCAGCACACAGCCTATATTTTTGTGCGACACGCAATCTGGCCAACGCGCAATGTAGCGAATTTCTGCAGAAAAAGTTGCGGCTCGAATCAAACCCGAAGTGCATGAGAGATTCAGTTCATGACCCATCTCTTAAAACCTAGTAACACAATCTCGTGTGAGAATTTTCGGACGCAATAAACGCTGCCAATTTCGCTTGCACGAACTGTCTCTTCAAGGAAATGTACTGTTCCTGTGCAGAAAGGTATTCACACAATTTCATGAAGCAGAATGTTCAAAAGTGTGAAAGAACATAGACGTTGCGATATATTCGGGCAATTTGTCATGCTAGTACTTGTCACAGACTTCGGTTGCGCATTCGAGCGTGCTTTTCTTTGACAGAAGAATAATCTTACTTTTTGGATTTAGTAGACAGAGCATGTGGTATTTAAAACTGATGTTTTGTCTAACGCTAACCGAAAATGTCAACTTGTTCACACACAGATGATTTTAAAATAACCAGGCATTATACCGATCTTTAGAATTAAGATCAGCAGCTCTGGTCAATTTGGTACCCCAAGGTGGAGTAATAACATTAAGCGAGAATCCTTCAATTCAATAGGCCAAAACACTTTTTTATTATTAAGTTTCATGATTTTCAACAAATTTACAACTATCAAAGACTTTTTTAATTTTGGACGCATGCGATTTGCTGGTTGCGTGGCCTAGCTTCTGTGCCTGAGTACCTTAGAAATAGAATACGCAAAGTTTTAGCGGTTTCAGGAAAATAACATTATTTATATGGCCATTTTGTCGTGCATTTTTAATCATACAAAGTAGCCTAAAAGTAGGCATATGGATACGATAAAAACGAGAAGGCATGTACTTGCAGTTTCGATAAAAATATATCAATATTTCTTTTCAACGTGAAGGAAACGGTCAAAATTAGTTATTTTTTCCTGGCTTAGTAAAGCAGAAAGAGCAGTATAGGTGCACTTGTTAGAAAGATAACTTAGTTGACAATGTGTTTAAGTCAATCAAATGCACATTTTTTGTTGAAATTTTTGGGGACGTTTACTTTGTTTTTTAGTGAGATTTCCTGTTTAGTTGAGTCTTCAAATGTTAACTCAGAACCATTTTGTCATGAAAATGCGCTTTGGAGTACTCGCCACTTCGGATAATACAATCAGGAAATATCGTATTTGAAATTTTTCGACAAACGCGTGATATAAACTTCGTCTATACGGGCAACAAATTAGAAACTATAAAAAATGCGAATTTTCCGGCAGTATTTGAAGGATGATCTAGAAATCGGCGTAATCCAAAACGAACGAAAAGTGCAAAGTAGTTTTACGAAAGAAAAGTTTTCATTATATAAAAGAGTGATATGTTGATAATTAAATTTATCGAACAAATTTTAATATATTAATAACTGAACCGCCACCCAGCATGTGACCCTTTGAAAACTTGTGTTCATTAGACGCGTCTGTTGGAAAAATCAAGCAAAATCCTGTTTATCTTTTTGAACCGCATCTCTGGTATTTGAATGCGAGAGGAATAGCACGAAACCTCGGGAAAAAGTTTTAGAATTTATATTCCTTAAAGTTTCTTATATTACAGAATAATATGCTTTGTTTGCAATAAGTACGCAAATAACACAAGTATTAGATAAAAGTCGATATTCGAAAAGGGGAGTTTTGAAATACTAACAAATGATGAGGATCTTATAACCACTTTAAAGGAATAAACTCATGGATGCGAACGTTCTTCGTCCAGTTGTATTTACAAGTGAGGTCTTAGGATGGTTGAGCACCGGAAGAGGCTGGTTATTGTTCTGAGCCGCAGAGCTCGTGCACGGGTATATTGTTATAGGTCAATGACTGTTTAGTACGTTCTATAACTGTCTCTTGTTCTGTTGTTGCTAATTCCTCCGACGATAAACTCCTGCATGAATTCAAAGGCTCAAAAAATGAACGGATTCTTTCGTTTATCGATAACTCTTCCTCTTCACATATGGCAAAACCAGTATTTCTGGAAGAAGGAAATTCGTGTACATCGTTATCTGCCTAAACAGAGGCCACATTGTATTCAGAACTTTTCGGGATATATGCATCAGGTTGTGCGGTTTTGAAAAGGAAATCTCTCAGTGTGGACAACAACGGAGCAAACCAATCAGCAAAGTGATAATGGAAAGCATTATCGCTTAGTAAATTGCAACAGTGAGTGAATAGTTCCCCTTAGGAGTTAAGTGCGGAAAAATACCATTTTCAGCAAAGCGTATATGCTATGTATCTATTTTACAAAATATGCTCTAGCGCATATATTCCTAATACATACATATACATGAGAAAAAAAGGCGATCTCGGGAACCATTGTTTTACCGTCCTGACGTTTCAAAAGCATAAAAGCTTCCATCGTCGGAGGTGAGTGTGGTATCGCGCCTCACAGTATTTATAGGTGGGTGAAAGTCATGTCAAAACGGGTTTTCTTACATATGAAGTAAGGGCGGCAGGGTGGAAGGGGCGGGGGGGGTCCTAGAGCGTCTTTTCGCCGGATGAGGGGGTGGTGGATCAGCTTTAGTGGTCATCAGCCGCATGCACACATGAACTGTGGCAGGCGGCGGGGGAGGGAGGGAGGGAGGGTGACGGAATGTACTCAATCTACAGCAGAGGCCGGCGTTGAGACATTGGTGGTCGTCGTTCGTACCCTCATTGAGCGTAGCTGTCGTCCAAACCTGGCAATCTTGTTTACGCCGCAACGACTGTCCGTTTTCTCGTCCGCCGGACTAGTAGATGGACCGGCTGTGGTGAGGACTGCGCCTTCGTCGGAACCCGGTTGAGGGGTGGCTGAGTGTGTATCCGCCATGGACTCGCTCATGTCTGGATAATTGTTTAGCCTGGGTGCACGTCTGCTCATTTGTTTACTGAGCTGCGCTCGAAGGGCTTGATAGGCAGCAGGAAGAGCTACACAGCGGTTGATGGAGGTTGTCCCCGTGTGCCAAGCCTCGATTGTTTCCCTGGCTATGCGATCGTTTCCCCGGCCCAGAATTTCGGCATGCTGAAAGGCGAACGTGTGTCCGGCATCGGCGCAGTGTTCGGCCACCAGAGACAAAGGGTCCATTCGCCTTACTGCCCTCATGTGTTCTCCAACACGATTCTGTAGCCGTTTGCCGGTCTCCCCAATGTAGTTGACTTCGCAGGAGTTACACCGGATCCGGTAGATGGCGTTCGTGGTTTCACCTACTGGCAGAGGGGCCTTAGGTCTCATGGCCAGATGTCGAATTGTTGACTCCGGTCGGTGGGCGATGCCGATCCCCAGCGGTCTTAAGAGACGCGAGACGGCCTCAGAAACGCCGTCGATGTATGGAAGCGCCCGCCATATTGTTGGTTGTTCTGTCACCAAACGTCGGCTCGGTCCGGCCTGTCTGCCGCGTTCGATGAAGTTGCGAGGATACCCGTTGGCCATGAAGAGGTGCTGGAGGTAGCGTAGTTCTGACCTTCTGTCGTCCGAATCGCTGCAGTGTGTTTCTGCCCTTCTGTAGAGTGTTCGCACATAACTGCGTTTGTGGCCTAACGGGTGCTTACTGTGGAAGCTCAGGATTTGACGCGTATTAGTGGCCTTCCTATATACCGTCGTTATAAGGTGCCCATTGGGTTTTCGATGGACGAGAACGTCCAGGAACGGGAGTTGATTGTTGGCTTCCGCCTCCATTGTGAACTGGATGTCAGGGAAAACGGAGTTCAGGACATCATGGAATTCCTTGACCATTTGCCGCTTAATGATAACGAAGGTATCATCGACATATCGAGCCCAAACTTTCTGCTTATAGGTTGAGAAAACGAGGGTCTCTACTTTTTGGAGGACTGCCTCTGCGATGAAGCCCGAGAGCGGCGATCCCATTGGCGTCCCCTTGACCTGCTCGTAGGTCGTGCCTTCAAAGGTTTAGTACGTCTTCAGGCAGAATCTCAGCAATTGGACGAGATGTCTCCTTTTTACCGTCACGTTCTTTTCGTCGTACTGACTCTCAAACAGCTCGCTGACCGTTTCGATTGCCAGGTCTTGCGGGATCGAGGTGAAAAGAGAGGTGACGTCGAATGACACCATGACCTCGTCTTCGGTAAGTCTCATCCCTTTGATCCGCTCCAGGTACTGAGTCACTGAACAGACCGTCGTGCCCGCGTCCGAGGTGAGAGACCTCAGGTTTCGGAACAGCCATTTGGCCAAATTGAATATAGGTGTGCCGAGCAATGATACGATTGGCCGGAGGGGGACCCCGGTTTTATGTACCTTTGGTAGTCCGTAGAACCTTGGTGCGGCCGCGTGTACTGGCTTAATGGCCAGTCGTACCGATTTACTTATTGCCTTGCTCGTTTGCATGTCGGCGAGTGTCTTGTCCAGTTGCGTCACCAGCCTCCTCATCGGTTCATCGTTACATGGTAGGTAAGCCTGTCGGTCCTCCAGTAGGGCATTGGCCTTCTGAATGTAGTCTGCCTTATCCATCACAACTGTGGAAGGCCCTTTGTCTGCTGGTAGAATCACGATGCTGGTGTCAGCCCTCAGTGTCTTGAGAGCGCTCTGCTCGCTCTTGGTAATAGTTGCACGCGGTTTGTGTGACATCGCCAAGGAGGCTACCTGCTGTCGAATGAGATGCTTTGTTTCGTCGGATTCCCCGGTTTGTTTGAGAATCGACTCTACCGTGGCCACGAGATTGACTGGATCGGCGTCTGTGGTGTTGAAGCAAGCCTTATGACTCAGCACTTTCATTTGTGCAGGAGTCAGCTGCTTAGAGGACATATTGTGCACCAGGACTTCGTTCTCCTCTTGAGATGATTTGCTTATGCTTTGGAGCTTGACCGCCAGCTCGGAATCTCTCGTTGCTCGCAGGTTCCGGGCACGTTTATTAAGCACTCCACCGGCGCCAAATTTTTAAGTTTTAATTGGCCGAAATCCTCGCTAGACGTGACAACCGTGTAAGCCCTGAGATGCTCAAATCATGGTTCTCAGGCCCGCAATCCATTAACAAGCGCAATGGACTCCGGTTACCATATTTAGCGCTGAAAAATTCCTGAGCAGGGGAATCAGTCAGATGGGGAGGGCGCGGACAATCAACTACCCCTGTGACAGCGGGAAAAAGTAACTGCCAAGCAGACAGTCAGCATGGGAGATGAAATTGCGGCAATTAATGACTCCGAGGCGGACTGACGAGCCATCGTTGCCTTAATTACGACGCCAAGCAGAGATCACGAGAGCTGTTAATTATAGTAAGCATGTGGCCCCACGGCAGCTAATTTCTATAAATTCTACATTCCTAATTCCTCTACCAATTTCGCCTGCAACCGTTTCTGATGATGGATTCGAATGAGAATTTAAAATGTCAGGTCAATAAACTTATTGCTTCAGTAATTGCATCTTCTTTCAAAAAATTGAGTACTGTCAATATCTGGGCAGCGGGCCGAACCATAAATCAGGGTGAAAAGGAAACATTGTCGTTATGCGAATTGTGGTAGTGAGTGACCAGATGCCCTTATGAATCAATTGTAGAATAATACCATTTTAACCAACGCGTATATGCTATGCATTAACTGCATAAAAGGTGATTTATAACATATATCTTTCATAAAAGAATCCACAGCATCCATATTACCTTTAGTGAGGGGTGCGTTTTAAGTGTAATTTAAGATATTTAGGCTGACTGCACTTAGTGAATGTCGGACATTGATAAAAAACTACTTTTAAGTAGCTGATCTAAAGGCGTTTTTTAGTTATCCGCTACGTACTTAAACGTGTATATCTTCAGGGCATTATACCCGGCCACCCCATTTTCATATCCACATGACTTGTTTTGGAGAGACTGCTTATGCATGAAGGAGAGGAAAAAGGAAATAACTGGCATAAAATTTTTAGTTCTAAAGGATTAACTTCAAGTGCGCTCAAAACGGTCTTTGACAATTAAACAAAGCAGCATTAGAACCGAAATTCTTAAACCAGAAGACACACTGGGATCGTTTTTTATTATTCACTGTTGAGACCATTTGCGGCTACGTTATGCAACGACAAAAGACCAGCGACTCACGCCTGTATAGGCTTTGAATTAGTTATTTTGCAGTCAGTACGACAAGTCATTTAATATTTATAGAGAAAGAGCACAAGTTGTAGCAACATTGAGGTGAAGTATTTACTCTTGGGAAATCAGTTCATTCGCAACAGTTCTGTACCTTAGGACGGGTAACAGTAGTGGATTTGCGGGATAACACTGGCATACGCTGAAGCGACTGTTAGACTGTAATTCCCTATTCTGACTGTGGCCTCTATTGCACTCCATGTATGTCATGTTGGGAATATTTCGATTTAGAACAACATGCGTGCACGGCAGGTGTGCAGAGTCGTGTAGCCGGTAGAAGGAAACAGGCGTGTACTAGTAAGCAGTTCAGACGATCAGGAAAATGCAATCCCTGACGGTAGCCTAAAAACCAAAATGTTAAGGAAAACGACAAACAAGACGCAAGTACTGCACTTCGACAGTAACCATCCGATCAGTCTCAAACGCAGTCGCGTAAGAGAGCTATACCGGCACGTTGACACGCACTGCAAGTAAATGGAAGACAAGGTTGCTGCATTACAATTTCTTCGACGGATACCCAAAGACAATGGCTACCCGCGCCATTTTGCCAACCACTGCGTACGCAAACCAATCCAGAAAGCAAACTCAATTTTTGCGAGCACTTCCGAACGTGAGAACTGTCTCAAAATTGTCAGCCGCCTTCCCTGTCCGTTTAGAGTTGGGGTTGCACACGGGCCGAAGGCAAACATCAGGCGCCTCTTCATGAGACCAAAAGATCCGCTTACACGATAGGAAGCGTCTGGAGTCGTTTGCTGTAACTGGTAGATTACTCTGAACTCGCATAGCTGAACACGCAGCAGTGGTGAGAAGGAAAGACGTCAGAGTTTAGGTAGCAGCTTATTCCACGGATTTTGGACATAATTTCAAGCTTTTAGAGGCCGGAATCCTTGCAAGCACTGATAACTGCGTCACCGCGATCTGCTCATATTCTACTTTACAGGCCCGCAATCCATCGACAAGTACAATGACCCCTCTGTAGCATATTCAGTGCTGACACATTCCCGGAGCAATGGAATCAGTTACGCGGGGCGAGTGCCGGCGAGCAACCATCCCGGTGACGGCGAGCCAACTTTTCGAGAAAAAATCACGTCAGCAATCAACACAGATGATGAACGAGCTGTAATTAGCGACTCGGACGCGGACTGGTGCGCCGTCATTGCTGTTAGACACAGTTTGCATGGAGCTCCGCGACGGCTACTTATTATTAATATTGCAGTGTTTATGTCTCCAATACCTATATCTGCAACCGTCTCTGACGATAAGATCGACTGAGAATCCGAAACGACAGACCAAAAAGATTTTTTGCTTCAGTGGTCGCACCTTCTTCTTATACTGAAATTTTTAGCTCGGTCAACGACTGCGTCCACCGAGATTTCTGACCGTCTAGCCATTTCAGTACGAAAGAGAGCGAAGGAGGATATGGTGAAACAGATCCGTAACTGCTAGGCCTTATACGTTGGACAGTGTTCGGCCTTGTTGTGCGCGGCGGTTGAACGACATTTTGATAGAACAGAATCATCTATCAAACCGCCTTCCACAGCGCGTAGTCAGGAGACGGAATTAAGAGTCGCTCCGTTTTAAAGGAGACCTTGCTCTTAATTCTAAGCCAAAACGTTCGAAAGTTAAGAGTGGGTTAGTGTTAACATTGGGGCTGAATTTGAAGTGATGTATAAGACTCAGGAATAAATACCCTTCACGGTATTTGGCGTAAAACCACCTGGAATACGGAGTTTCCTATCCCTGTTCCTTACCAAGTTCTTTTATCCAAAAGATACACTATATATTACACAGAAAACCATGAATTTGACCAGTAAACGCTAGTTCGTTTATCAAGATCCACCGGGCTTATTATGAAAGTAATAATTTATTCTTCTTACTTTCAACATGCAATAGGCGGGGACCTCTGGAAGTTGGGTAAAAGTATGTGCGGTCTGCGGTCGCAGTGTCTTTTTGTTTTCACAAGGCTATGATATTCAAAAACCCGTATGCACTGTCTAGTAAACAAGTATTAAGGCGAACAAGCCAAGTCAAGTGGCGACAATTGAGGTATAGCTCCAAATGGACAGGATTGCAAAGCGCCTTCGATAGGCCAAGGTGACACATTATCGACGCACATGAACCAGCACCGTTGGAATACAATTCTACAGACCAAAGAAAAGAGAATTCGCATTTACGATTGCCATAGTCATAACAGACAATTTCGGCATTAAAACTGGCCCCACTGCGAAAACTTCGGTGCCTCACGATCCCACCGAGTCACCGAGGTTTTCACAGTTGAGCCAGTATACATTATTCAAAATCTGACAAAACATCAATGAATTTTGACATTTCCGACGCAAAGATTGGGTTAGCCCGTGGGAACTTAATCGCCAACGTTCTTGAGGCATGCATTGCAACCCATTTCTCCAAAATAGACAAGATTATAAAGTTCCTTCTGGAGGCTAATGCACTGCATTAATGAAACACATGAACTAGCACCATACGGGAAAGTTTCTGAAGGCATAAGAAAACAGAATTCGCACCGAAAATAAATATTCAACAGAGGTGAGTGCATTTACGACGCTTCAGTGTCAACAGACACATTTCAGATTACCTGCACAAAGATTGGACTAGGATATAAGGACATAATCGTTGACATCCGCGCTCATAGACATGGTAATTTTTATCGGGAAATATAGCTAAAGTCGATCTTAAAATAACGGTTTATTATTAAAAAAAGACTCACGCTAATGCTCATCAATTTACTAATGTCTGAAACTGTTGCTTCTTGAGATTCTTACAAATTACTGCGAACTTGAAGATGATCAGAATACTTTAGTCTACCTGACCGAATGCTGACTGCGAAATATGAGTCAACATCACAGGGCAATGCAGCTTCTAGTTAAGGCGATTTTGGGTGAGAGGCAGTACATAGTTACTCCCATAAAATAACACGACGTAGTCCGTAATCTTTCTAATAAGTCTCCATGTTGAAATGCGTTCGACATATTTTACCGAGATCTATTTCCAACAGTCAGACGAACGTCACCATACAATCGACCTCATTGTCGTCCTGGTTTCATGTAGTATTGGCCTGTTAGGAACTGCTCACCGTCCAGAGGGTACATTGTGGAACGTTCTTGCATATCGCGTGACAAACGCATATCCAACACTTATATACAGTTAATGACCTAACTCATGAAAAAGGGTCGAAATTTACGAATGATTGCCAATCACGCGTAAACCGACAATATTTCATGAGTCAGATTTCTATGCTAATTAATTACAAGTATAAAAGAACTGAAAACATAAAATAAATATTTTAGGCAGTGGTGCGTTGTTTAGAAATACGATTTATTTTGAAAAACGCAATATCCTGAAAATGTCAGAAATGGGCCTAATTAAGTAAAATTCGTTTTTGATGTGTAGAATCTATTCTCATACCAAACACGTAGTAAATATGAAAACAGACATATAATCACGTCGAATAACAGTGATTTAGTGGTGTTTACATCTACATATCGTTTAATAAAGACAGATTCTGAATAACCTGTCTGTTAAGGCCCTTAAATTAAAATTGTTCTTGGAGGCATTTACGGAATAAGTGAGTGTTTAGGCGCTCCTTGTCTTGAAGATGGTCGTTTGGGTCACATTTGAAGACTCATTCAAACATTACACTTCGTTTTCGAAAAAAATGACTGTTTACAACGAAAGTCACCAACGCGTATGCCTTCGATCAATAAGTAAACTTTCATTAATAAGTTACCTCTTTAGGAAGTGCTTTATTACTGCACTCCGTCGACGGCTCTCTGTGTACTTTGCATTTTCGCAAGGCGAGGCCAAGTAAAAATTTGATACTTTTAATGGGTTCTTTTACGTTCCTAGGCAATACTAATATTTTTCCACCGTAAACGTAAGAACATGCCTTTGTCTAGAGATCGAGGCCATTTCCACTTTTTTGCTCGCTTTTGGACTCCGTTCTTTGATTATGAATGTACGGCAGAACGCCCATATGAATGCTGATATTTTGATGAAACTAAAAATATTTTGCTCATTCTGTTTCTGAAAAAAAGTATGCACGGCAGCTAAAATACCAGAAAATTAGTGTGTTATTTGTTAAAAACTGGAAATGGCCATTCCGTGGTGGTCAACTATGTGACATCAGGTAGAATTTTCCAAACGAAAAAAAATATTTTCAGCTCACTTAAATGGAGCAATTTCTATCTGCGTTATTATTAGACTTAAGGGCACCAGATCGCACAGATCTGCTAATTTGACATTTAGAAATTAATGGAAACTCTGATTTTCTTAATATAACTTCCGTGTTAGCTGGTTGATAATCATGAATATAATCTAACTTCTATTTCCTCTAAAATTTACTGACATTTTACTTGATAGAATTACGTAAGCATAAATTCTGAACAAGAAAAGGACATTTCATTGAAAGTTTTGGGTAGGCGAATAAAATGCGCTACGAGATACGGCACGTACTGTAGGACGTAAGAAGATGAACTTCAGTCCAAATAATAAATTCTACGCACACCTTTTTCTGATTGCACCCCAGAGCTACAGCGACGTGTATGGTTTTCGCGACACCGTCTAAGTTTTATAATTCTGATAATTCAGGTTCAGTCAAGAGTATACAGCGGATGTGTTATCTCGCGAAATGTTAACGAGAATTCGACAATATATTCTCACTTCAAAGGATTACTTGAGTAAGATCCTGATATTTAGTATCATACAGCATGCTCCTAAAATATTTCAGGTACAACGAGTGTACTTATTTGTGTTTATTTAGTTGAAATAAGGACGAAAAGGCCGTTTGCCTAAGGAAAGTTTGAAACGGATCTGTATATTAAATAGAAAACGGGTCGCATTTCGGCGAAATCGGAGGATTCCTGATATTCAAGCAGTTTCCAACGCTATTAAAGCTCCAATCCATTTTAATCCCGGCCAACAGTCCTGATTTGAATCCTATCGAAAATCTTTTTGGAATAGTCAAGAGAAATTTGCACAAAGCTAAGAAGACTCTTTCAATGCAGGAAAAATTTGGATTTCATACTCGATAATTACATTTCACAATCCACCATAGATAACCTCGTCATGTCTATGTCTGCCGTTATTAATTCAAATGGACAATCAACAAAGTACTGATTTGTTTATCTGTTTATGTCCTTAATTATTTTTGCCTTTTTCATGCGCCCGACACCTTTATACGCCCTCATACGTAGCCATTATTAACTTGGTTGTAATATAGGCGTTTCTCGAAAATGTGACTTTTGTCGAAAATTATTTATTTTTATCTCAGTAAATAATATTTTCGTAACCAAACTTTACTTTATCTCTTTGACACATCTTTTATTTTTCGCTATTAGACTTTGGGATCCGTAGTATTTACCGATTCTGAGTTTAAGTCGTTAACCTGTGTTAATTTAGGACATTTCATGAGTTAACACAGGTACTTTAATAAGTATAGGTGCTTTCCAGTGATTTTGGACACCCAATTAAATTCGGTTATTCTATAAAAACAGGCCAATGTGCATTTTAGTTTGCTTTTTGATATGGCATCATTCCAAGCGCGCAAAGGAATAGGTAAAATCTCCTTTTTGTACTATATGCGGAATACAACGTGACTTTAATCACAGGTAAAGCAAAGTACAATTCAGAAGGGTGAAATTATTTCAAACGATAAACAAATCCTCTTTTTCAGTAAAAATCAAAAGAGACGTAATTTTGTAACAGACTAACAGAAGTGAAGTGGTTAGCTCCTGTTTTTGTAGATGTGTAATTGACATTTATTAAATGTTTAAGTTTGCACTTTTTTAACTACACCGGGATCGTAACAGCTAATTAAAGGCGGTCTGTGCATTGTAAATCAGCAAACAATTACACGAATTAAATGAAAATGAAGACTTTAAACGCTACGTCACACAAGAACTGAGTTCATGGTCGCATAAAAACCAAAATTTATTACACCTGAAAGAAAAAGTTACACAGAATTACGCAAGCCATAACCTGGGATTAAACTAATCTAAAGAGCAACTCTTGGAAGTCAAGACATGGAATAAAAACATCCGGACACTTATACCTCAATGGCAGTCAACTTTGAGGTTGCAGGCGTGCTTTAAATATGGTTAGTAATTATGTTGTTTATATATTTTTTAAGCCACTGCGGATAAATTGATAAAACATTTGGAATAAATAAACAATGAATTTAGTTGCCTTAAACCCTAAAAAGTAGTTAAATATCGGGTATTCAGTAGTGGAGCATATTTTTTAAAATAAACAGTATGTTCCGCGGCCTTTAGATTAATAAGGGCGCATGAAGTGACTTTTTGAAAAATAGGAAGAGTAGTTTTCAAAACACTGAGAATAAGTCATTTGGCGAAACTATAAATACCCGACCTTGCTTTGTCCAACATGTATGCCTACTGCAGCCGAAGAGATTTTTCGAAATAATAAAATCTATTTGTTATACTGACAACCTCCTTCAGTTGCTTGCACAAACTGACACCAATATCAGAAATGTCGTTTTTTCATATAAAACACGCAAAATAACCTGCAATCCACAGTCGGCATCACGCTGTTATTCCGTAACCTGTGAGCAGCTTTGATTGTAACATCCCTTAAAAGTTAAAAGGTTAAGCTTAGAGTTCTGTACCGAATATATAACGCAAAACATATATTGAAATTTTTAGTTTTGTATTCATATTTTGAAATCGCCGTAAGGATCAAGTATACTGGCTCCTTACAGTTGCTTCTTCCGTCAAAAGATGACACAGCACGTGGGTAAATCTTTACAAATAAAATACATCAGTCAATACACGACAGTGCATTTGATAAAAATATTGTTTTTCATTGGATCTGGTGCAGTTACAGTCAAAGCAACTACGTCGGAAAAACCAGAAGACGGATCTGACGCTAATGGCCAAACACTGGGCAGCCGTGCGGAGAAATAACGCCAGCTCTCAGGTTTCGATCACTCGAAATTATCTGACCATAAATGCAATTTTGACCTGGCTAAAATTCTCGTTAGGGGTGACATTTACGTAAGCCGCGAGCTGATTGAGTCATGTTCCGCTGGCCCCCAATCTATAAAAAACTTATATGGCCTTCGCTTTCTATATTCGCTCCTGACTCTTCACCTGGGCGAAGTAATTGGTAACACGGGGGACGCACAAGCCAACACTGTTCCCAGAGCTAGGGTCGATGTATCAGATGGTCGAGCAATCATCACGCAAAAATCCAACAACCTTGATAAAATTGCACTGATCAACGGCGTTCATGTCTGCCATCAAATAGTCATCACACCAAGTGTAACAATCGATGATGGTTTAGGGAACGTGAACTTTGATAGGTATTCGGTAGAATGGCGACAGCATCCTGTGTAAACTGCAGTCCTATGTGCATGTGTTCTATAAAGAAATGTAATTTATAAGATTTTTAAGGAATCGCGACTAAAATTTAAGTTAGTGCGGCTCCTCGTGTCGGCATTATAATCTGTAGCTGTCAGGAGACTACAAAATAAAGGAGTAAAAGCACTGGATCGTTCTATATTATATGTGCATCACAAATGTTTCTAAGTGTTTGGATAAATTTTTCCAAATCAACAAAGTAAATACAGGAAAAGTCGCAAGTTAATTTCGGGAATGCGCTTTTGCAAGCTCCTGCTTTTACAGAAACTCAATTCGTACCCTTAATATCAACCTGTACACCATAAATGGTTAAAACGGAACGAGAATGAGCCATGATATTTGCAAACGGAAGCGCCAGCATCAGAGTTAACCTGTAGTGGAAACGTATTTGATGTGCCAAATTCAACAAGGATTAATCGCATTAAATTGCAAGGAAATTCACTTTTGTCTAGTTGTAAGACAACGACGCGCCTTTTTTTAACAACGCAGACCTCTCCAATGTGCAGAAGGTCATGAATTTACCGGACCAGTTCAATACACTTCACTAACCACGTATTTAACAAGGGAATGTTTAAGCGTAAAATGTAAATATAAGTCCGAGCATTATAAGAGTGTGCTTCATTCTATGCTTCGTAATTCCATCACATAAATCAATTGCGGCAAATATCAAAATCGATGCTTGATTGACTTGCCTACTGAATTAATCAGACAAGTGTAAATGAATATTAAAGAGATATAAGTGAGCTGCAAATGCACACCGTTTTATTTTGGCCTCCAAATAACACTGTTTTCATTTTAAGAAATTTCTGTGTACAGTGCACGTGTTTTTGTCCTTAAATCTAACGTCGGAGTTAAACGGACGATGTGGTTAGGCATATTTGCGATAACTGAAATTATTCCCTACGAGGGCTGTAATTGGACTTCTGCGAACACCCTATTACATTTGCGAGAAATGCTGAGCCTCGTATGTATGTATGGGAATGATGTATTTCGGGATGCACGTAGATAAAGATGCAGTGGTGTGGGAGTAAATGGGCACGACAACTGGAATCTCAGCATTAGTGCGTATCCGTTCATTGAACGCTGTAAGATAAGGTGAGCAACCAGCACATACACACCCCGTAAAATTATTTGCATGCCGCATCTGGCAGGACAGGAAAAACAACCATTTTCACAAACTCAGCACAACCTGTACGGATAAAGATGTGAAAAATTTTATTGTGGTTGCTTAATACTTAAGATACGCTTCACAGATTTCTCGTTACACAATAGCATATTTTGTGGATGACTGGTCTCTATAAGGAGTTCAGTGTGTCGAGTGTGAATGACATTGGTAAAATCAGATCAAGTGATTGTCTAAGATAAGTTATATTTTCAGCCTGTATTGCAATTATATTTGCACAGGCAATAGAGTGTGGCTAATAAACAGCTTCGTTCAACGTGAAAATCACTTATTTACAATGACTCAAAATTTCCTATCAATTATCGGTTACCTTATAATTTCCCTATCCCTAGATACACACTCATGCCACTCGCATCTGTCAGACTGGTCATCTAGAATTGCCACTTTTTAAATTATCTGATTCGCGTACATAGGCTTAGACATAAAATATGCTGTCAAATTATAGCTTAGTTGTTCAGATTAAGAAAATGCGTCTCGAACAGTCAACCTGTTCCTGATAAATCAGCCAATCTCTATAAAAATAAAAACTATAGGCTTAATTCTATCAGTCAACGCTAAAAGTATGTGATCAAAACCCTGCTTACCGTCGGAATAACAAAATATTCGTCAAGACCGAGAGTGCCTGCAAAGACCCTTTTTAATGCGGCCCCCTATTTTACATTCATGCGTGGTAAGTATTGTGAATGCTAGGAGGAAGGCGCAGACGGAATATTTCGATTTTATCAAACACTGCTCCAAAATCCAACTCCGGTCGTCTTTATATTGATTTGCCATCGGAACTTGGTGGATGAGAGAAGAGCGCGTACGAACATGCCGCGCAAGTCTGTCTCACTCCAGAAAAATTCACACAAAAGTAACTGATGCTGCATCACTGCGTGGGTGGGCATCGTTACGTGCGATGGCCGTAATGCCTTCTGGCAATTCCTAGCACGGGCCCACAATTAGACAATTGCATCGAAAATACTCCAGTATAAGTAGATAGATGAATGTTGATATGTGTGAAACACGTTATCTGCATCGGCTGCTGGAATGCACAAAATGAAAAAAATGCTTTTGTTTTCGTTATAGATTTTCAGACTTTTAATCAGAGATCAAAAGAAGGCTGAGCCATTCGTTTACATAATATTTCGAAAAAAACGGCTCTTGAGGTGAAATCCCGCTAAAATAAGGCTTCCTTAATCATAACCGTGTTCCTCTCATTTTTGTTTGTAGTGAACATATATTATTGAGATCAAACAGTAGACATAATATAGAAACCATAAAATATTCAACCTTGCTTTATGGAGATACCAAGACGCAATGGATTGCGCTGCAGCCAGGAAGCACAAAATAATTTTCCTGAAAACGTTTCTTTTGTTAAACCACACATTGCGCCATCACCACATTAACCTTCGTAAGCATGGTGAGAAAATATAAGGCTCATTTTAAACTCCTGACATTTTGTGATGAATGTCAAACAGGGTGAAATTGAACAAGGAAAAGCACAAATGTGAGAGTTAGCTGTGCATTAAGGAAGCCATTTTAATGTAAGATCTGGAAAAAAGCTGGTTGCTTAAAGCGCATTAGCCATGACTGGTTGGTTTTAATGGGGAATAAGAATCTTATTAGGAACCTTAACCCTCCATATATTTCAATATGGGTTGAAATAATAAAAAAATTGCAAATTTTTGAGTACGATTACAACAGATTTTGTACGATTTAAATCTTGGAAGATGAACTCCTGAAACTATAAATAGATTAAATCGTACGCATTAATCTAAATGACTCTTATTTTTCTATCCAAAACACTTAGTAATGGGTCTTAACATTTCTGTTAGCCAAAGTTGTTAGTCCTCTACGTCAAAATTTTAGCGCGAGTTAAAACATATAATAGATTTCTGACGGCAAGCTCTTTTTGTATTTAAAATTAACGAAAAAGCCGCGGTTCGAAATATAACAGGAGTTATATTGGATTAATTATCTGAAAATCTCACTCCTATTTCTGAAATTGACGTCAGATAAAGACGCAAGAAGTGATGCTCCGACAAATATAAATCCTGTTTTTCTCCAAGATTCGCATAAAATATTTTAATCTCTCAGGGATGTTCGTTTTTAAGATGTTTATCTCCATGCTCATCTTTAGTGTCTAAGAAGAGTCAACTTGTTACCAAGAAAAGCATGAGTCTAGTCTTACATATATCACGATAAGCTCTTCAATTTTTGTCGGGGAAACGCCAGACCATTATAAAATATCAAAATTCTTAAATTTTTTTTACTGCCACGAGGGTTGTTTATCTAGTTATTATTCTGCAACAGTTTTTCTACGTCGTATGTTCATACTAATTAAAAAAAACGAAAGCAATGACGGCCCAGGAAATAAGTAAATGCCTTTACAAAATGCGGTCTACATCCCTCACAGATATTCGCAGTATGAAAAATAATGTAATATCGAAAAATAAGTTCAACCGACTAAAATCATTGAGATGTTTTGTTTTGGTGTAGGCTATTTGTAAAGGCGTTTACCATAGAAATTGCACCTAGCAAAACGATAAAACATTAGCAGATACATTACCTCCGAACGTAGAAGTATGTTGCGACCCTAAGTCGGTGCTTAGCACTTCAGGATAAATCAAACGAATTCCAGAAACAACTTTTCCAAAGTAATATTACTCTGTATCTTTAGTGGTGGACTTTTCAGTTGATAACACTCGTGGGCCTGATATGATATACATATACTTCATAACTTCACTTTCTTTTAATATCTCTATTTGGCTGTTATGTCCCACTTATTTTTAGGAGCTTCAGAAAAATCAAGTCAGCTGGACGCTATTTGCTCCAATGAGGCGCATGAAATGAAGAAAAAACGCGTGCCGGATATCTTCACCCATCGGCATTTGTAGAAATCTACGAAGTTTTCAGATCGCACTGTTGATGAAAGACTCTCGTTGTCAGCCGACAATTCCAGTATCCAGGTTATATGATGTGACCTTCTTTGTATCCGCGTTTAACCGGTTTTACCTTTATTAGAATATCGAGAACCAAACTTGGCTAGACTTTATTCCAATTCAAGAAAACGTGCACAACGGGATTTATTAGTACCAAACATTTGCGCGACGGCTCATCAGCCGCGTCCTGTCGCTTCATAAGATGAATAGGGAGACAGAGACACTACAACTAGACAATAATTTCAAGACCTGATCAAAAACATTGAGTTGTGGTTCCTACTCGCAGTGACTATGTAATAAAAACGAGACAATTTCAAATGATCAGGGTAATCTTCGTTCAAAAAACGCCAACCTACCTTTTCTAAAACCTTTATGGATCATATTCAGAAAGAAGTGTCCTCAGAAATGAGCTCGATGCCACTCTTCAAAGGATGTGTGCATCGTGTATTCGAATATGTTAAATACATGAAGAAAGCTAGAGAATTGTTTATTTTTCTGAATAAACTACACACAAACATAAGATTCGCAATGGAAGAACAACATGAGAACTAGCTATACTTTTTTTAGTTTTAACAAAAAATGGCTATCTAGCATGAACCGTTTATCAAAAGAATGCTTGGAACGGACAATAATTGCACTTTTTGAGTTGTGTACCCATACAATAAAGACAAACCTAGTATACACCTCTTTCTTAGGCGCTAGGAACATTTTCTTTAATAAGGCGCTAGGTGCAGAACTTGAATGCCTCAAAGAAACTCTCCTTAGACGTGAAATTTTATCTGCTTCATCTGCAAGTTAAGCAAATCCCACGCCCAAAATTGGCGAAACATTCAGTCACAAAAAGCCTGTTTTTGTATCCTGCCCTTTATGGATAGTAATATTTTAAATACTATCAAACTACGGCTGCGTTGCGTTGAAGGATAAACAATTCGGCCAAACTCATTTTGCTCAGTTTTACTAAGCCTGCGGACAAAGGATTCCTTGTCAATTCACGCCGCTTTAAAGTGCGCTCGTGAATTCACACAAAAGTGCATTGGGCGAACGCAAAGGCAGTTGGCAGACGGGTCCGTTGAGTACATGTCCAGATAGCCTCCAAAGCAAGAAACCATTATCCCACACCTTACTGATGGTGACCTCTCTGTTGGCCCTGAAACCTATTTTTGAGTATTTGTCGGATACGACAACTCGGCAATTTCGTAACCTAGATGCGGCATGTATACGGCGGGCAAAATTAGACCGATGATAACAACTGAAACATGTGACCACGGTGATATCCAGATCGTAAAATTTCACACACTCATTTCTTCTTCATAAAGGTTTACTCACCTTCCTTCGCATATTACGTTCAAGTTACTAATTTTGTTGATAAGCCTGTATTACCACAGACCATGATCTTGCTGTTTACTTGGATTCCCTGTCTGACTTCGAACCGCTATATTTTTCTCACTCCTTATTTTTATTTTGAAGCCACAGGTTGAAACTGATGAGGCGACGCGTGATTTGTTGGTATCAATAAGTCCCACATTGCACGCCTGAAGCGGCTTCGCACCGGAGGAAAGTGCTTTACATTTCTCCTGCATTAATCGTCTTCTTTGTCATTGTAGCCTAAATATAAAAAGTATTAACTTAAGAAGTTTGCTTACACGAAAAACTTGGTGTCATTATTCCCGTCCGTCTGGCGAAAAGTGATCGTTCTGTAATAGCACAACATCAGCTTTGCATGCGAAAAGATCTATGGACTACGATTATTTCCTTTAAAAGCCTCGTATTGAGTAGTTTGTATGGCAGAAACTTCCTTTTTGTCGAATTCCGTATCCCGCTACTTTTATCGATGCACAATAAATTATCTAATTGATTAAATATCTCTCGCACTAATGCAGCTCACCGATTAGGCTACGAAATGTATTCTTACTGCTTTACAATAAGACTCAATTTAAATAGCTCACAGTAA
Organism: Spirometra erinaceieuropaei; assembly: GCA_902702965.1. Lineage (NCBI taxonomy): Eukaryota > Metazoa > Platyhelminthes > Cestoda > Diphyllobothriidea > Diphyllobothriidae > Spirometra > Spirometra erinaceieuropaei. Next base: position 913,782 of record CACRXP010000087.1, on the reverse strand, counting down.
GTTGCGCGGCAGCCAATGATATGCTCAGAAAAATGATATCGACAAATATTAAATATTAGTTGCGTAAATTTCCATCCCTCGTTTCTAATAAACTAAAAAATATCGGGTGAAAATAACATCCGTCTATGTGCTATACTTTATAGTTTAAATATTAAACCTCTAAATGGATACGGGCATATTTCATCGCCGTTTAGCTGTTGTGGCGAGCGTTTTATGATATAGTTATAGTTCTACCCCACGTACTCTAGGTAAGCTTCTTTTAAGTTTTTGTGTACCAAATAATTTTAGCTGTTTAAAAATAAACAATATCCTATGAGACATTGTTTAAAGCTTGGTGACTGATTTACTGATGTTGTAAAATTATTTTACATTTGAGCTAAAAACCAAAATAAGTTTGAATCGCCAGGTACGCACACGTGCCACTGGTCATACTTTCCTGGTTCGTAAAAATGCAAACGTTAACATAACTGTGGATAAAATGTCTAATTCCCGTGATATGTCTGCCTCTTAAGATGTGCTTTTTCATCTCCTATGTTAATTTACATTTGCGTGTGCTGGTGTGTAAGTGCCGAGACAGCATGCTGCATTCAGGTTTACGGAGGCCTTAGGGCCATCCATCACTAAATCAGTTAGCTTGCTCAGTAAACCAGCGTGCCCTTAGAAGCGTGAATTGGAGCCTCGTCACACTGTAACACTTTTCCCTTTAATGGGTGTCAGGTGAAAGCAAATTTTAACAGGTACATGACATTTGGGAAAAATTTCAGCTGAGCATTCTCTGATGACAAATTGCGCACACGTCGAATGTGAGGTTATTGCGTGGGGAAAGGGCGTGGTCGCACATCCCAAAGGTTCACGCATCTGATTACTTTCCTGTGTTCACACCAAAAAGGAGGAAAATCGCGCACATGCTTTCACTGCTGAAGATTTATATTAGTAAATGGTTTACTTTGAAATCTCCTTAATTATGAGTGTTTTTACCAGAACACAAGACTGAGTTTTACTGCTAGCCAACTCGGCAAGCTTTGTGTGGATTACGACTTTGTGGATATTCTAATACTTTCAAATGCCTAATAGTCGATGCGCAAACTAGTTTCCTTAAACTTAGTCAAAAACATGTTCTTAGTCCAAGGCCTAGATGTGAGACACTTGTTTGACCATTTTTGACCTTAATAGTGACATTTTTGGCAAAGTGTGATTATTAGATAATATTGTTATCTGGCAAGATGAGGTGCAATTTGAATTGAAGATTTTCATAATTAACGAGGCATCCTATATTATTAGACAAATAACGTTTACAATTTTACCTGGATTAGCCCCAAATGTTTCAGAAATGTCCATCAGCCGACAGGATTATTTTAGAGCTAAATGATAACAGTTTTATTGGAAATTTTCTTTTCTCATTGAAATATCGAAGCGTCCTTTTGTTATTCAAGCGTTGACGAAGTTCAAGCCCTTATATACATCATCATTAACGTCCGATCATAAACACGTAAGCATCCCCTTCCTTCGAGAAACCTGCCAAGCTAAGACTGTCTACATTACTCATGGTGAATTCAATTTTTCTATCTGATTGTATGCGAACTCGTTAGGATATTTTAAATTGTATACATGGTTGTATACTCTTTATTAGCCTGAATATGGCTCCGTTCCTTTATTTAAGGGCATCGGCTTAAGACCTAAAGACTATTCACTAAATAATGTTGATGGGGGGAAGCATATATAAGTATTTACAGAATAACAACTCCGATTATTTTTGCTTATGTCCTGTTTAAGCATCTTAATCATTATCCTCATCAGTCTATACAATAATTGGGTAAAATTATGGGCAAAACATGAAGTGCAGTTATCAGTAAACAAAAGCAGGCCTTGTTAAATAAAAAAATGACAGGCAGAAGAAATCGTTTTTAAAATTAGACATCTACATAGGGTTGATGCCTTCCTTATGCGCAAGAATTATCAGAGTATTCGACGTCTTCTTTTTGGCCTGCAAATGCACATGGATGCCAATTGCGTGCTGTGATTTAACAGTATTAGAAGGCGATATTTATCATGTTAAAGTCTCGTACGTTGCACAAATATCTTTAAGTCGCAGCCCGCTCAGACGATTAAGGAGTTCCGTTCTTCAGCCTGAATACTAGAATACAAACGGGCGTTTTTGTCCTATTTTTCACCGCAGTCCGCAAATACGTGATCTTCAATGATATGGATGGGTCCGATGCGGCCGTACAGGGGAGGTTTTTCTATTGTTTTTTCAGGGCTATATCAGCTCTTGGCTATTATGGTCGTGTCCGTCATATGTATTTGTCAGCCTACACAGTGATGATATGAGCACCATATCCATTACTCAGGACATTTTTAAGAGGTGAAATATGCCTTCCCTTCCGCATGTTTATGTCATCGACCACGTGTAAACATTGAGCCGCCCACCTACTGCAGTAGTCGGATATTGCGAGTGGGGATCTGTTGGAAGACTTCAGGACATGCATGCATTACGTCGTTTCTAATGAGAGCTGGAGAGTACGCATGACGGCGCACTACATTGAAAGCCGCGGGAGGTCGACGACCCGATTGAGGCAGAGTAAACCCGAGACTACGGCCCCTAGAAAGTGGTGTCCTCAAAACGCTCGCGCAATAAATAATAAAGGTGAATATTTTCCGAGAATTACTTTTCATTAGAAGAGGGGTGGTAAGTACCGACACATTTAACATGGAGATTTAGGCATTTGAAATGGCTGGCTGCACGTTTTTCAAGCCTGCTGTATCAAGTCAGTTTGATCAGAAGAACATATTTCGCGATTTCAAAAAGGAAATTGCTACGCAGTCTCTTATTTCGTCGACGACCACGGTCACATGGTCGCGAAGTCCTTCAATTCAAAACCTCAGGTGAATTCCTATCGTCGAGGGTAATTGCCATTGGATTTAATTTTCCTGACCACTTCTGAGAGCGTTATCCAGTAAGGAGCGCTCATATGCACCCACCTATCAGGCAGTATACGGAAAACATGCAGCATACAACATAAATATCCGCGCCACACACAATCCGGTCGATGATTTTCACAGAAAAATGTGCGGCTCGAGTCCAACCCGAGGTGCATGAGGGATACAGTACGTGACTCATCGCATGATACCTGATGACACAAACTGATGAGGAAATTTTCGAACGTCATAAACGCAGCGTATTCTGCTTGCTCGTCCACCCTCTTCAAGGAAGTGCACAGTTCTTGTGCAAAAAATGTGTTAGCGTAATTTTGCCAAGCAAAATGTTTACGAATGTAAACAGAAATAGGCGTTGCCTTATATTCGAGCAATTACCTATGTTAGCATCTGTTCTAGGCTTCAGTTGCGTATCCAAATGCGCTTTTTTAACTGAAGATTAATTTGCTTTCAAAATTCTTAAGTAAACAGATTTTCCCGAAGTTGAGCATTGATGTTTTCCAATGTTAGCCATAAAAGTCAACCTGCTAGCACACGTTATTTTAAAAAAAACCAGACCTTTTACTTATTTTTAGAAGTCAGATCAACAGTCCTGTGTGATTTGACGCCCTTAGGTGGAACAGTAACATACACAGGTATTCGTTTGCTTGAATAGGCCGAAAGGTTTCTGCCGTTTGGGAAATTCCATGCTCTGTAACCAAATTGACTATCATTAAATAGTCATTTTCTATTTTGGACAAACAAAACATGACTGCTTGTGTGGCGAAAAATTGGCAGTTTATATTTGTATGACTATTTTGCCGTACATTCATAATTATAGAATCCGCTCCAAAAATGTGTGAATATACGATGCAATGAAATCGAGAAGGCATGTCCTCGCGTTGGCAATGGAATAATATCAAGATCATTGTAAGGTGCACGAAACGAAGAAAACTGACAATTTTTCCCGGTTTCGTTATGTAAAAATGCAAAGTGCCGAGAGAGCCGTCAATGGAATGCAGCATAAATGCACTCGTTAAGAAGGTAACTTACTTGGGAATGTTCTTTTAATCGATCGAATGCATATTCGCCGTTGACTTCTTATGGAAGTTTATCTCACTTTGGGATGCGTTTTCCTGTTTAGGCGAGGACAAGAGTATGGGGTACGTCCGGGGTCGCTTAGGCCGAACAGCAATTGTGTTGAGGAGTAGGGCCGAAAATACAAGAACTCTGTTGTATCACAAATTCTGATCCTTCACACTGTCTCCAATCACTGTCTCCATTTAATGCTCATTTGGAGGCAATGTCAAAAAGGGCATTATATTGTCGTATTTTTACTCCAACGAATACCTAAAGGTTTCTTGACTAACCTAGCACAGCAGCAAAGAGAGGCCTTTTCATTTCTTTCTCTAACATTTACAAATACATATCGCCAGTCATTTACATTAAGCGCAGTTGCTCCCGAAGTAAGTGACCTCGGGAGTAATCCATACTCTTATCTAGGCCGAGTTTTCATGTGACCCAAACGATGTTCTTCTTGAAGAATCGCGCCCAAGCACACTTCATTCCAGATAATACACTGAAACAATATTTTATTCGAAAGGTTTCGACAAAACGTAATGCCGATTTCGTCCTTACGGGTACACAATTAGAAACTATGAAAACTACGAATTGTTCGCAATGGTTAAAAATCAATCTAGAACAAGACGTAATCTAAAACGGACAGAGAGTCCAAATGATTTTACGGGGGAAGGTTCCGCTTATATGCAAATGATATGTTAGTGATTGTGACTGTCAGGTTGATTTAATCTATTGAGAGCTGTCCCGTCTGGCAACATGTTTACTTCTGAAAACTTTTGCCCTGTCGACGTTCTTATCGGCGAGAACAAGCAAAATCCTCTTTATCTCGTTGGGTCGCATTTCAATCAAGTTATGTGCGTAAAGAATGGCACGAATGTTCGGAATACCTTCTTGAGGTGTATATTCAGCCTGCATGTTTTTGGCAAACCCTCATACCTGAAATAACGCTAATTCGTCAATAAAAGCTACTTATCAAAAGTTATTATGTTTACGTCGTAATATTTACTCGGTGGTTTGCCTGGACGTTCTTCAAGTACATCGGAAACGAACGTTTATGCATCTGCAACCATTTTAACGTCTTCGGTATTCTTTGCTTCTTTTAAAAACTTGGTATTTTGTAACAACGCGACGACTCCTAATTTGAAAAGTCAAATTAGCGAACACGTGTTTTCAGTAACTCTTCATCACCAAAACTGTTGCAAAGAAGTTGAACTTATGCGAATTATATGACTTATAAGTGATTCGGGGACAATTAACATCCATCTTTCTCACGCCAATCATCGTTCCTACGCCGCTCGCATGACGAGTCGTGCTATGGCGTGGTCGGCGTGTCGTGCTCATTGGGTTAAGGGAGCGAGGGAGGGGGGGGGACATAGGTAGTGAGTACTTCGGGTACCTTGTGCGCAAACCCTGCAATCAGGAGGTTGATCAGATCAGATCAGATTTGTTGAGGGCGAGGTTGGGGTCGATGTTGGCCACGGAAAATAGAGCGCCTGTGGCAGAGTCTTCTGACAGCATGGCACTGGATGGGCTAGCCGTATAGCCACTGCCTCGGCTGTAGCTAGCACCCGTTGGCGTAGGCCTCTGGAAAAGCTTGATTGTGTCCGGTAGACAATCTGAAAGGCTTCTTGGGCATCGACTCGGTGATTCGTATCGACAAGATGTGCGAGAATAGAACTCGAGATCGACTTCTTCTCACCTTTTGCCTAGCCAGGCCGGTCTGCGTTCATGTTATTTCTTTTCCAAGCGCCCCGTTGTACGGCCAATGTACCCCGCTCCACAGGAGCAAATAAGTGAATAAATACACATCGATGAGGCCTGCAACGATAGTCGGTGTTTACCTCCCAAGCGTAGGAGGGGAGAGTTAGTGAAACACACACGTAATTTCGGCGCGGGGAAAGCGCTAGTGATCGCTGTCTTCAGACGTCTTCTTACTTGTTCACTTGCTGCGTCCCCTTGAAAAGGCAGTCTTATAAATAAGTCCTTCTTTTCTGCAGTTGCCATGGTAGGCTTTGCTGTACGCTCCCCTATATTTGGGAGGATAAATCTTTCTGGGAGCTTGGAAAAGAGAGTACGTGAAGACATACCGGCCTGACGAGGCAAAGGTGAGAAGAAATCGATCTCTATTTCTATTCTCGCACATTTAAATCAAGTTGAGTGCGTAAAGAATGGCACGAATGTTTGGAAAACCGTTTTAAGATATATATTCAACCTGGATGTTTTTGGAAAACCCTCATACCTTAAATAACGCTAATTCGTCTATAGAAGCTCATTTTCAGAGGTTATAATGTTTATGTTTAATTTATGTTTAATTACTTGGTGGCTTGCAAGGGCCTTCTTCAATTACATCGGAAACGGAAGTTCATGCATCTGCAACCATTTTAACGTCTTCGGTATTTATTACTTCTTTTGAGAACCTGATATTTCGTAACAACGCGACTACTCCTCATTTGTTGTCTGGAAGTTTTGTTACTTAAGAAAGCATCTAGATGCTTTACAAATGGTAGTCATCCGTAGATGCAGAATATAAGGAAGAGAATATGAAGGGTGCGCATCCCGCCCTGTGTGTTTGCCTACCCGTGAAACTCATCCTACCACCATACGGTTTATGACACGGCTCACAGGCTAGCTCAAGTTAGTTGTGGGTCTTTCACCCTATCTTTGCCGCTGTTGACAGTAAACCACTGCTAGGATAACATTATTGGCCTTGCAAAAGCTGCACTGGACAGCAACGTCAGCAGATCTATAGGACGTCAGCATAACTTTCTGCTGATGCAAATCCGGTTTTCAGAGAATGTTTTTGTGTTTCGTCAAGAGAAGATAATTGGGCCGACTGTTTGCAGCTAAAATAATCAGTCCACGTCTTGTCGCATGTTGTTAATCGATGAAGAAACGGATCATTAGAGTTCCGCGGGTAGAGCATCAAACGTGCTGTGAGACACTGTGACTTCAGATGTCACGGAGCTAATGTGGACCGCTACTTGAACTTCTTTAATATTCGCAACCCGCTTGAAAGGGCCAAACAACCTTAAAATACTAATGAAAAGGGTGTCAGAAATTTTTCTTACGTTTTGGCGCGGTTTTCCCTTAAGGACAGCCTTTAAAAGTTAGCTTTTATGAATGCATGGACGTCTTTTATCATCTTCATCTTTAAAGATCTTACTGTCACAGCGGAATTTCTGAAACCACTTTCATAATATTGGCGGCTTTTGAGAAATGGAATCACCGAGTTTTAATGCATGCAAGAACCGTAAACATATCTTTCTTTGCCAATAGAAGCGAAGAGACGAGACCCAAGACGTAGTCTTGAAGAAGGATACGATCGTACCTCCTTTTTCAAGAATATCTTTCTTTCATAATCGTCAGTAAATGCTTATATGATGCATAATTGTATTCTGGAAGGATAGGTACCAACTTTTTAGCATGCAACATTTTCTGCAAAGCACTGCAAGGATTTAACTCTTTTTTAGCGTCTAAAAATGAATCAGAAATTCGGTCAGTATTTTCGGAACAACCTAATACTTATATTCACGTCTCAAACATGGAGACGTTATGAAATTGCATTCATTTAAGTAACAGTACAATGCTACGTCAAGTACTACAAGTAGTCGTACAATTATGAATTACATCGGACCCATATGTTATTCATTACAAGCGCTAGACAAAACCCGAGTTATGTGCGACCGCCATTGTTACTGCACAATGAACCAACAGCAAGCCGTTCAGCTCTTCAGACATTCGTGATATTCCGATAATTTTATATAGTACAAGGAGATGATTTCGAGTCAGAAGTTTGCGACTGTTAATAATTTCTTAACATTTTGTTGTCCAGTTTAGCCAATTCCTACGTAAATATTCCGTATTGACAAATCAAAAGCGGGACTTAGCAATAATGCTATAATATTTCATAACTACGGTTTTATCGCACTTCTAGAACATGTATAAGCAAAAAGGCTAAAATATGTTCAGGTCACGTTTCCGCTACTAAATGATGCAATTTGGGGGTTTGAATCCACCTGACTTCCGTCTGATTGCCGTTTCCAGCATTAAAACTCTACATTCAGTGCTCGGCTGTTAGTCTCGTAGATAATTAACGTACTGGTGCGTACTTAATAATCTAAAGTTCAATTGCTTTGCGGTTATTACGAACTTAAATGGTAAAATAAAGTGATTAATTTTATTCTCAACTTAGTTATATAATAAGTATTAAGTTAAAGTCACCACATCCGGCAGAATAACAGTCTTTCTTCAAAAACAACCACATATTCTTATTGAGCTGTAGCGTCAGTGGAGCGCGAGCGATGTCATATAATTCTGATTTTAAAATGCCTTACAGCTGTATAAATAGCTTTACGAGTCCTCTAAAGCGAAATGCGAAACGTGATATGTATTTCAATATCACTAAATCTGCAAAAGTGCAGTGTTTTAAAAGTAAGTAGAGCACCGGGGCAGATGGCTGGCAAGACAGCAATCGCATCTAGGCATGCCACCATACCCGATGGTTACAATGTATGCGGACTAGGATTTTCAAAGATGAGCATCACAAGGAGTAATAAGTCCTGTGTGAAATGCAGCAAAATATATTCCGTAGATGTTCGACACTGGTTCCCAGTTCGTCTTCAGACGTGTGACAGATATGCTAGACTGTCAACGCTTTTAAGTGTCAAAAGATTGACATTGTTGTTTCATTCCTGTCTATGATTCATGACCCCTGTTGACATCTCGCGTTGATTGACAGTTGCTTCTTCCATCTTCCCCTGAAACTGTTGTAAACGGCGCTAGTTAAATGGGCCAGTTAATTCATAATTCGTCGGAATACATGGCTTCCAAAAATTCGCAGGCACGAACAATGCGCGTTGTGTCCCAAGCGAATTTATGGCCAGTTCCCAGCTTGTACACGACAACTTGGGACAATTGGTATTCGTATTGACCTAACTGTGAAAAACTCGGCACCTAGGTGGGATTCGAACCCACGCAGTAAGGGGTAGGCTTTAGTACAGCCAACGCTCTAACCACCTAAACTACGAGGTCCCGCCGGCTGGCGCGAATTTTATCACATTTGGGTCAAGTTACACGCCCAACCTACTGCAGCTCGCGTCGTCCGGCGGGGCCTCATAGCTCAGGTGGTTAAAGCGCTGGCTGTACTAAAGCCTCCCCCTTACTGCGTGGGTTCGGATCCAACCAAGGCGCTGAGTTTTTTACAGCTGAGTCAATATGCATGGTTCAAAATCTGCCAAAATATATATGAACCAGTGTTATTGTCTCCCCACGGCAATCTGATGTTCGGTATGCGCATGGAGGCCGGTTTTAACACAGGATATTGCATTGCAGGTGTCACGTGGAATCTTGTACACGACCTCTTTCTTATCTTAATAGCCGACTTTATTCTAAGGGTAGACGAGCTGGTTGCGTTGTTTGGTCGTCGGGTTATGCGCCACTTGTATTTCATGTTTTAATAAGTGTCTTTCAGTGAGTTCAGACACGTTTTTAATGTAGGGAAGTTTTCTGCAGGTCTTCTGTTTGGAAGCTTGATCGTAACAATCTGGTTCCTTGTTTTTTTCTTTTGATTCCTATTGCCTCATGCACCGTCGTACAAAATCCCTGGAGTACCCATTTTGGGAAAAGAGTCTGAACAAATAATTAAGTTCTGTTTGGTAACTATTATTGTCTGAGCAGTGTGTTTTTGCACGAATTAGCAGGCTGTTAACAGCACTCCCTTTGTGGACAATAGAGTGATTGGCATTGTAATGTAGAATAACGTCCGCATAAGTTTATTTGCGGTAAACTGATGTGTGAAATGTCTCATCAGTCATTTTCCTGTACACAGCAGAAACTGGGGGACGGCATAGGTCCGAATGGGCACACCACCATACACAACGTTGACGTTTTCTTGGGATGCGCATTCCTGACAACGTTTGCCGGGCTCCGATCTAACTCCCGTGTTGGACTGGCGCTTTTGACACGTAGCCCGTTTTATGGATTGAGTCCTTTACAAATATTGCGTAATCTCATTCTTATTATGTAGTGAATGTTTCACCTGTGTTACAGTTCTACCGATGAGATACGACGTTTGATCTCAACTAACCACACTTCGGGTCGGCAAAATCGTATGCTCGTGTTGTGAATTTTTATCCGTTTCGCTAGTCTAGTAGTCGTCAAGTCATCATAAACATGCTCTACCGGAAGCATATTAAAGAATATAGCTGGCTACTTGCCTATATGACTATGGACGACTTTCAGAGGCCTAAATAGTGCGCCGTCGAGGAGAAGATGCATTTAGTTTAACATTTTGATCTTAACAAGCTTGGAATTTTAGGTCATGGTGCAAACGCAGCAATTTCCCGGAGTTTGGGTCATTAATGTTGTCATAAATAGATATCTAATGAACTTTGCTTGAGCATCAGGTAATTTCAGGGAAGCGGATGTAACCGGATTCATCTTCCATGGTCAAGCTGTTTTTTTCATGACAGTACTTTGGTCCGTCTGCCTCAACTTTGGATTTTTATTCTAGTTCCACCTAATCGAAACCAAGAGTCATCCCTGTCAATGACTGTTAAGAGCAGTTTTCCGCCTCATGTTTTATCGTACGAATCGGTGTTTTGACTCTGTCCAACATTACCGAGCTCATGTTGATGCCGTCTGATTATGAAGCACGCTAACTTATACTCTCTGCTGATTTTGAACCCCTGTTATCGCTACCATCGTTACTGACGTCTGCTGACAATCATCCTGTGTTTCGTACTTTTCCAGAGCCCTATTAAAATTGTTCCTGCTCACTCCACTAGTAGCCTTCCAAAGATTTAATTTACTTCACCCCCCCCCTCCATCATGATCGCCATTCATGCCTCTTTTCTGACGTCTACCGGGCAGCATAGTGCCCGAAAATGAATAGTTATGCTGTAACTAAAACGAATCATGACCTCCAAACCCTTACCCGTCCTGCAACAGAACCAGTCCATCATCGCAAACGCGCAGGATCCATGCAGACCTACCGCTAAGCACAGATTTGCACTGGGCGATCCCAACAGGCGATTTGGGGTTCCCACTCGGACCAACAGTCAACTGGTCTGTTTTTCCACGTACTTGTATTCAGGGGCTTGTGGTATCTCTGGATAAAATTCTCAAACTGTGCAGATTTTGATCTCAAGTGGAGCAAACCTCTTTACGTTTTACCGCAGTATAGTCAGTCGAATCGTACAAAGTGCTTACGATTTGGGAATTTATGCCAAATCTGAATACGCGTTTTAAAGTCAATAACTCTGCAGTTGAATCACTTATTCTCCGCGTTATATTTGAGAGGCTATTTGCCGTGCACCTTTACTGGCAATCGATAAAAGGTAGCATTATTTCCGTGAGCGAAGCCAAACGATCTGTCAAGCGTGCTTGGTGATTTTCGACTCGTCAGGTCTCTTCACTAACTTTCATTCTGCATGTGGTGTTACTCACCATTTTTTGTATTCACGTAGCAGTTTCGTGTCGATTAAAATTCCGATGCTACCTGCATTAATTTCCGTAGAGTGAACTCTTCATTCCTCACTATGTCAGCATCTTGTCTATACAACTGCCTTTGAAATATATAATACGCGATTGAAGGCTCAATTTCGAGTTCCAGGTGTACGCATAACTGAAGAAGAGGAGAACTCGAGCGCCGGAACATTTTATTTATTGTCCCGAACCTTTGGACTCCTGCAGGAGTCCATTGTCAGCGATAGTAGCAGCAGCAGAACAAACGACAGCCAAAGTGATGAGGCCTTAACGCAGTGCGATATATTTATGCATAATTAAATGTTGTGTTTGCGCTCAAAATCCCTCTTAGAATCTTGGGGTGAACACTGAACCATCTGATAGGCAGTATACATAGCAATACCGTTATTTCCAAAGTGCTCCAAATATAGATACTTTCGATTTGCGAATGTTGATAGTTTGTATTTTTAAAAAGAAACAGTACGGCATTTGTTTTTACGCACAAAACACCGGTTTGGAGACGCCGTGAAATTTCTGACATTGCACTTGTCGTCGAAAGACATTTACGAAATCATCTTGGCACCAGAATGCAGCCCGACACTCATGTAAACAAGTCCACGAGAAGCAAAAATTCCGGCTAATAAGCTCGTTTTTTCAATACTCTATTCAAGAGTTACTATCAGACAGTGACAGTTAAAGATAAAAGCCTTGACAGACATTATTCTACATTTTCTACCGATAACATTACTGCAGCAATATCCTCGGTGCCTACATGTAAAAATGGCAGACTAACATTTCTTAAAGCCTTGTTATAAACACAGACGAAATAGACGGATCGGTAAGAATATTATCTCAACAAAACCGCCCTGCAGTCTACGAGAGCGTAATAAAACGCAAACCTGACCGCTCTGTCGTCATTCCCGGTTGAGCGCGTTCGGCGCATGGACGGTATCTTCCATATTAACTAACCCTGGGCCCGGCGTCTAGACAGAGTCAAGAAAACTAGATCGGACACAGTGCCTGACAGGTCTAAACAACGTGTCTTCGCCCCACACGCCCACACCCACACCTGGTTCGCCCACGAAGGACAATATCCTCACACAAAAAAGGTCCGGTTCGATCCGAACTCTGTGTGGGAGTGCCTAGTTCATACACAAACTCTGCCTGCACAATGAATAGCAATTCTTATTTGGTATTTTAAACCCCGTTCGCACCTTGAAGTCAAATTCGCAATGCAGGCTTTCCCCAAGCGAAAAAAAAATAAATCAATAAGAGCACCATGATTTATGACCTATGAGGCATTGTTTTTCAACGTTTCGACGTAACGCGACCGACCCGACGTCAGGTTTTATCTATTGTGTGGTTGACGTGGGCAACATGCGGGGACATGAGTAATCTCTTTCGCGCATGGGTCAACTAGGTGGATTTATGGCATTTGTTGGGCTGACTGCGTAGTCTGCGTTTTGCGACAAATTGGAACGAAAGAAAGGTGTAAGTAGGTCTAGTCTGCGGGGATAACAATCGCCTTGAAAGTTCAAAAACCGCCAACCTTTCTCACTGCTCTCCATAATTATAGTTAGTTAAAACTACGTTTATGCGACCAGCCCTAATTGCGAAAACTTCTGAATTGGATCTGAGTCGGAAACGGATCGAGCCAGCATTTGTCAAAGAAATCGGGCGCGCATCGGCCCCGACGATTCGTAATTCAAATTTTCATCCAGAAGGCATCCTATTTACATCCGTTATCCCCCCTCCCTTGGCTCCACCGTTTACTGCCCAATATAAGTTTAGCTAATATCCTTTTTGCACGGCAGGAAAGGTAGGCGTTATAGGAAATGTGAAAAAAAGGCTTTAAAATACAAAACCTTTAAAATGTACAAAAATTTGAATTCAATGATGGGTTGTTGCCACTCTCACCACGAGCAAAATATATTGAATGCGAATCCAGCATATTTTGCATAAGAAGATACCATTAGTAATTAATTTGGTTTGGTAACCTCTAGAAGCGTTACGAAATGTAAGAGATTTTATATCAACAGAATGGAAAATTGTGTGTCCCATAAGAAGTGTCATAAAACCCCATGGTTTGCTGCCCTAATTAATGCAGTCAAACATTCAAAATAAACCACCAGGTCTCATTTACAGTACCTGTGCTAACTCATGAAATGCCGAGGTCAAAATTATAGTGGACAATGTAGTGTATTTTTAGTGTCGTTATTTGTGTTTATTTAGTTGAAATAAGGACGAAAAGACCGTTTTCTGAAGGAAAGTTTGATACGGATCTGTATATTAAATAGAAAACGGGCCGGATTAAGGCGAAATCGGAGGATTCCTGATATTCAAGCAGTTTTCTACGCTATTAAAGCTTTCGGATGGAAATTCTTTGTGTAACCTTATTAATCTGTTTAAGAAGATTAATAAAAGGACGAAATTTTTTGATAAACTTTCGAACAAAAAGAAACAATTAAATTTCAATATCAACAAAATCAGGGAAATGCAGATAAATTATTTCTTATTGTGTTCAGGAGATAGCGTGCGATTCTTTATCTAAAAATTCTATTTCACGAATTCGTAAAGTTTTATGTTTCAAAATACCGAAATAAAAAAGTTTATCAGTGTGATTGTTTTACCAGACTGAAAATGCGTGTCGTAAACGAATATATACTGAGTTCGCGCGACATGCCGTCACTTTGCTCTGCCACGCCAAACGATAACCATGTCTAAACAATACTTATCCGAAGTTGACTTCCAGCGCATTCGAAAATTAGCGGCGGAAGGAATCCCGCGTGAGTCGTTAGCTAGTATTTTCAATATTAGCAAGGTCACTCTGTGGCGCATTATTAATGATAAAACTGTTCCTAGAAATAAGATAGGGGGACCAAAACGGTCCACAAGTAAGCAAGACGACGATTTTATTCGTCGTACATTAAAAAAGTTTCATTACATGCCCATTGAGACCATTCAACGGGAATATCTGCCGATGTTTTCTATGAACATCATTAGAAAAATGATGAAGGAATTTGAACTGCAGCGGCGGAATGCCATGATTAAGCCATATTTAAGTAGAAAACTAATTAGAGAACGGCTTTTATTTGCTAAGAATTATATTGAATACAGATCTTCATTTTGGAAGAGCATTTTCTTCTGGGATGAGGTTCTATTTTTAGACAAGCCTACGAAGTCGCTCCAAACCGTCATATGTGGAAAGAACTTCCCAAGAGAACACACTACACCGACGGCAACATTCAAGAACTGTCGGCGGATGATGGTTTGGATGGCGATTAAATTCGGTGAGCGGCCTGTCTGGCGGTCAACATCCGACACCATCAACAGCAAGGTGTTCCTTGCAATTGTCAAGGATGCTTTCGGCTACAACGGCATAAGTCGGCGCCGAATGGATAGTGTAATTTTGCAGGACAATGCACCTGTCCACCGCTCTAAAGAGGTACGAATTTGATGCCGCTTGCAAACATAATCTAACATTTTAGACAACAACCACGCTCTCCGCAATTGGCCTCCAATCCATTTTCATCCCGGCCAACAGTCCCGATCTGAATCCAATAGAAAATCTTTTTGGAATAGTCAAAAGAAATTGGCACAAAGCTAAGAAGACTCTTTCAATGCAGGAAAAATTGGATTTCATACTCAATAATTACATTTTACAATCCACCATAGATAACCTTGTCATGTCTATGTCGGACAGACTTTCTGCTGTTATTAATTCGAATGGACAATCTACAAAGTACTAATTTTTTGTATCTGTTTCTGTCCTTAATTATTTTTGACCTTTTATGCGTCCTCCTCCTTTATACGTCTTCATACGTAGCCTTTATTAACTTGGTTGTAATATAGGCGTTTCTCGAAAATGTGACTTTTTTCGAAAATTATTTATTTTTGTCTCAGTAAATAATATTTTCTTAACCAAACTTTGCTTTATTTCTTTGGCACATCGTTTATTTTCCGCTATCAGACTTTGGGAGCCGTAGTGTTTACCGATTTTGCGTTAAAGGCGTTAACCTGTGTTAATTCGTGACATTTCATGAGTTAGCACAGGTACTGTAATCATGTTTGTTCATAAAAGATGATTTTTTTCATAAATTCTATACAACGTCCTGGAGATTAATTGTGCCCTATCTAAATATGTATGTTTTCTGTCACCTCTCCCCTCCCATTTGTCATCTATTCAAATACATCGGTTTTCCTTGTCTATTCATAATAACAGGGATCCTTTTACGTTTATGATTTTCTGATCAGCTGGCTATTCTCCCACACCTACCCCTCCTCCTTAGTTCATGTATGCAAGCGCAGAAAAAACGATACAGTTTCTGACTCGTTAGGACTAGTGTTACATTAATATAATTCTCATGGGCATTCTACGCTGTAACGATGTACTGGACACAGACAGTCGCATGCAGATCCCGAGGGTCTATTCAGGTCTGTAATAGATTTCCAAACCGTCACCCACCCGCTCAACATTTGTTAATTTATCCTCATAAACAACTTTCTCTAAAAGGCAGTACGTCGTTTAACACAATAAAAACACTGTCATTAAGCCGTCAATTCCTCTTATAATCGCTAATATAATGATGAAGGACGCGGGATTAAAACATCCCCTGATAATTGTGCCTTTTTGCTTAGTTTCATGGGAATTATGTTTAGGACACGTGTGTTACGCGGCAATCTTCTATTTCCATGCCTTACTGAACAGAACGTTATTAAGATTAGAGATGAGGATATGGTCTATAGATAGCAACCTTGCGTCTCCGCGCGGTCTGGCTCGTGTAATGGCAGGGACAAAGTGAGTGATCGATCTCATGAAATGTTGGCTGAAATTCTGAAATTCAATTTCGATTAGGGAGGATTACTTAGGCGCAGTCATAATACTTAATCTCTTGTGGCCTCATCCTAAGATATTTGCAACTCGGCAGGATGTTAGTTTTTCAATACTTGGATTTAACACGACCGATAAACCGCACTCGGTAACAAATTATTACTTATAAAGCATGCATTTTTCCCGTTGATTTTTGATGGCATTTCAGATTAATTTATATTTTATGGAAACCAATGGCAAAAGTATGTTATTTCACAGTCGTTTGATAGAGGATCACGTCAACGTCATATTTTGTACTTGAAAAAGGAGTATAATCAGGTTTTTGAAAAGTTTTTAATTGCCAAAAAATTGAAGTCTGATCAGTTGTCGCATTAGCGCTTAGTTATTCCAGTCTACAATATGCATGCGCTCCGCTTAAAGATAATCGTATATTTCTATATGCCTTCAAAAAGATATCATATAGGGTCCATAAACTTTTGCTATGGTGAGGACTATGTTGTACATTTCATGAGGAGCAGTGATAGATGGACAGGTAAGATGCTGTGTGAATAGACCTTGGGCGGTCTTAAAAAATCTCATAATAAGAAACTTTTTTAATCTTAATTATACTCCCTTTCGAGTATCAAATGTAAATATAAAGTGATTCTCTATAAAAAACTGAAAGAGAGTCTAGTTTTTTGGAGTTTCTATAAAATATATTTGAAGTTGTAAAACCATTGAAAATCAGTGGGAAAAAATGCATGCTAATTAAGTTGTCATCTGTTACCGAGTACGGTTATTAAGGAGTTTAAAAAGCAGTATATTGAAAACCTGACATTCTGCCAGGTTCAAAGTATTACAGGATTATGCCACAAGATAATCACTTTTGCAACCGTGCCTAAGTAAGTAATTCTTCCTAATTGAAAACGCATTTCAGAATTGCAGCCAACATTTCATGAGATCGGTCACTCACTGTAGTTCCGACATCAAAACCGATAAACTGTGCCAGACTTCTCGCCTGTATTCAGTTGGTCTTCCATTCAATAGATATGTTTACATACAGAGGCTGACGTAAGATCGGTTTTACATACGTCAAACTCCGTTGCAATGTAATCTGGCGTCTTTGGGGTAATTCTACCACACGCGAGCTACTGCAAAAGCTTTGGTTTAGCCCTTTAATATAACAACGAAAGGAGACATTCTTTGACGAATGCTATGGGACAAGCGTTGCCTGCATATTATTTTCTGGATGGCTACTGTGGTGGCAGAGGGGATAGTCTGTGCTGGTATGTTTTTCATGATCTTATATTACGGATTTCCCTATTCGTTCGGAGAATGACGAATACGTCAATGAAAGTCGGCATGTGTTCATTTTGTCTTTATTATAGGCTGAATTATTTTATGGTAGGACTCTCTGACGCTGTCCGTGTTTATCGACGTCTTTCTACCTGCATACCAACATTGATTTCAGTAGACGGTCATTATCCATAACTTTTAGTATTTGCTAACTTTTTCCAGGCGTTCACATGAGCATTTGGGCTTATTTTGCCGGAATCGGAAGCAGCGTAGGGATTACGTTTAGGATTAGGGCCTGGGTTATGATGTCGGTTTTGGGTTAGGGCATAAGTTGCGGTTTAGACTTAGGGGATTAATTTCAGCTTATGTTTGGGGTTACGGTTAGATTTAGGGTCAGGTTTAAGGTTTAGGTTTAGGGTCGCGGTTAGGCTGAGAATCATGCTTAGGTTTTAGGACTACGGCTAGGCTTAAGTTTAGGGTTAAATTATGACTTAGGGTTATGTTTCATGGTTTAGCTTTAAGGTTAGGTCTAGGATTAGGATCACGTTTCAGGGTTACGGTCAGAATTAGTTTGGCGGTTAGGTTTTACGTTAGATTCCCTAAAAAATTTCAGGTTTTTATCTACTTGTCAACATTTCGTTGGTCTTTTTCTTAAAATACGATCACGGCCTAACGACATTACGGTCTTTTTCTCATTTCATCATCTGTGTTGCACTTTCTTTCGTATCGTTTAGTTTCATCGTCATAACAGTTTACGCGATCGGCTTTGCTTTTTTACTTATTTAACCTACTGACACCTGCTATATGCGGCACTTCTGTCTCCATTGAATTCCCCTTGCGGCAGGTTCTGTTTTAGTGACCCTGACCGTCGACTTATTTCTCCTGGGAGTAATATGTGGTTTACGTAAGCCAATTAAACGCGATGGGTTACTTGAAGCAGATGCGGATAAAATCTACTCGAACAGGCAACCTAAACAATCAAAAAGTAAACGAACATACACAATGTTGTTTAGTTAAAACTAACAAATTTTTAAAAAAAAAACATGTTAAACAGCCGAAGGAATATGATAATCGTTATGAAAATGATACGAACAATTGGGTTTCATTGATGCCATTTCCAACGGATTATCCGCAATATCGACCGTTTTCCATACAACTGACCAGGTAACTAGGCCAAATGATAGGCGCATCCTTACTGCCAAATCTAACTGGTTGACGCTTCCGGGCGGTTCAAAGTTTAGGCGAACTACTTAAAATTTCCAAAAGGCGCAAGTATATTCTAAATTACCCTCAGATATTATCAAACAATGAAAATCAACTTGATTGCTATTATCCAGTTAGTACTCTAACTCATGAAATGTCAACCGAAATTCCCAAATGCGCATCAGTTTAGAAGAGATTAATTAAAAAAGGGTTATACGTATAAAGATCCTGCGGCGCAATCCTATAATATTTCTGTCACCTCAGGCAACCGGCTTCCGAACGAAATTCTTTTCGGCTACATCAAAAAACCAAACTCTCTTACAAAGGACGCCCAAAATGTGACCGTAGCTTCAGTGCTCGTTTTAGAGCTGAAATCTACGTGTAAAAGTGTAGTTATTAAACCAACGCTTTTTGGAATGAGGACTAACCTACCATCGTCCGGAAAGCCATCCTCCTTGTGAATGTAGTCCACTTCAAAGAACGTTGCCATTATTCTGTCAAATCTTTTTTTAACTACAGAAAAAATATATGAGTGCATTTTCCCCTTTTATAGTAACCCATTGCCTAAAAATGCCCATAACATTGATATTTCTTACATAATCGAGTTTTCTAGTTACATCATTTGGGTTCGCTTAACGAGTGGAAATGTTACCCAAACACAATTCCACTAAACTTAAACTTAAAGGAAGTCATAGGAGCCACTGCGGCTTACGCAAAAATGATCGACCAATTGCCTGGTAGTTGGTGGAGACAGTCTGCAAATTGCTTCTATTAATCAGTTGTTATTTAAATTTCTCTTCAAATCGCGCGCTCTCTACATTGCCAATTTAGCCTACATTAAAACCATCCTCTTTGACGAAAAGTCAATTTTGCAAACATGTGTGTTCGATAACTCGCCATCAGGCCAAAATAGTTAAATAGCAGTTGAAAATATGCGAATGTACAGGATTTATAAATGATTCACATGGCTATTAACACTCATTGTTCCCATGCCGCGCACATGGAAAAGCGTTTTATGGCGTGGTCGGCGTGCTATGGCCATTGGGTCAAATTGACTATATAATTTTGACATGGGAATATTCGCAGAACATAGACAACTCTGTTTATCTTTAAGCGATTTTCTGCCTTGAGCGATTTCTTCCCTTTCTATTGTGTGCCCGAAAAGTAAGACCTCAAGTACCACAGTCTCTGTATTACGTGCACTTATTCTTCAGTTTCTAGGCCCAAGACAGCGTAATTGAAGTTTGCGACTTTGTTATGCGGTCAAAGAAAGCCTGACAGCCATGCAAAAAACATGACTTCATTGTATCGGAACTATAAGGCAAGTTAGGAGTGGTCGATGGGGACCTTTGCAGATCTCATAATACCGGTCACTACGAGAAAGTGCATTGTACGCTTTGACAATGGTGAACCTACCATGTTTTCCAAAACGGAAGCATTCCAATAAACCTATTCCGGTGAACACTCCACATTTCGCAGAATGGGCAGTTCCGGCGATCAAAACATTCTATAAGCCGCCTACGCAAATCCCCACATAACTATTCCGGATGGAGGAAGGTGAATAGGAAAACCACATCGAAGTAATTCATTAACTGATCTAACCCAACAGATGACATCGGATGCTACCAAGAAAATAAAGGGTCCAAATTCTTAAATTACTTGTACACTACCTAAGAATAGTTAATATTTTGGAGTCTATATGAGAATTTTGTAGCGAATAATTGGCCTACTTGAACAGAGACAGCATAAAAGTTCGGGTTTTAGTTGCATCTGCTCATAGCTTTGTCACTGATATTTTTCAGTACCAGCCCTTTTAGCAGATGCGGTTTTGCATTCAAAATGCAATACGCGACATCTCAGCTGGTTCATTCTTAAATTTTAAAGAAAACGTTTTATTCTGCATTGCTTTTAGGAAGCAAAATTACAGAGGTCTCTTAAATATAAATTTACACTTTCCGATTGTATCACTATTACACGTAATTGGAGCGTCCTCGAGTGAAAATTTTTAAGCTAAGTCGTTTATACATAGGCCAACATCTATTTGTATGAATAGGTAAAATTGAAATAAAACACGATCAATCAGAGTTGAAATAAACAATTGTGGTCAGAGGATAGATAGCAAAGAAATTTTAAATCAGCAATTCAATTACAAAATTAACAGCATTACGCAATATGTAGTCAGACGAAATTATGGGATGTTAATTTAGGAAATACAGTAGATAGGCTAACTCATGAAATGTCAAACGGAATTCTGAAATGAGTTTTTGTTCCGAAAAGATTTATTAAGTTGAGCTTAAAACTATTAAGACTGCAAAATCATTTTATAATATTTCAGTTACTTAAGGATGCCGGGTTTAGAATGAATTTTCTTCTAGAACATGTAAAAACTACACTTTGTGAAAAAATGGCTACTTAAGTAGCATGCATTTTTCTCATTGATTTTCGATGCCCCTAAATGTCGAACACCAATGAAAATATTATTTTTTTTTCATTATTTTGCTCATTCGGTATACAATTAAGTCTCCTTCCAATATTATTTTCGAAGCAGGGACACACTTCAGTTTTAAAAATGTTTCCAATTGTTGGACTTATAAATACCGTGAAATGGTCGTTCGTATATCATAATGTTTCTCTATTTAAACGATGTGGATGGTAAAGTAAAGGAAATGGCTAAAATCCACTGCTAAATTTCATGAACACTATGTGTTTCTCCTTTAGTGCCATAGAGTAATGTGTGGTTTTCCGCATGCAGAAAACCTATGGCTTGTAGTTTGGGAACCCTGAATCCAAGCCTAATGTTAAAGCTGAATAAAAATTATTGGGGAAGTGGAAAAGTTTTTGAAAACCGATTTATACCCTACCCCCGAATATGGGATTAAGAGAAAACCTACTTATCTACCGAATGAGCAAACTAATGAACATTTTCAGTTATGTTTTCCATGTAATATAGTTGACTTTTTTAGGGCATCGAAAATCAATACAAAACTGCATGCTACCTAAGCAGTCATATTTCACAGAGTATAGTTTTTGCATGCAGCCGAATGAATTTCATTCGAAAGCCGGCATTCTGAGGTAATTGACTTATTATTTATTTTATGTTATAGGTTGACAAGTTTTACAACCTACTTAATAAATCTTTTCGAATCAAACAATGCATTTCTTGATTTTGGTTGACATTTTACGAGTTAGCCGACCTACTGTACTTCTGAAATTGTCACTCTATAAAGTCCATATTTAAGAGTAAAATTCAGGCAATATCGTTGGCTGATGAAGAGTTCGCATGACTGTCATTAGGGGCTTGGAGCGGCGTGGGATCACTGTCTAGCGTCGGGTCAACCACGGAAGAATGAGCACTCGCATCGGCCCCTCTAGCAACGAAGCACAAGTTTCATTAGCCGAATACCCATTGCCTCGGCTGTTACTATCACACAACGGTGTAGGCCATTAGAGTTTGGGGGTCTCCGGTACACAACCCGAAAAGACCCTTTGGCGTCGACTCGTTCCTTTATTTCAAGTAGATATGCCGTAGTTCCACTTTCGCCCTCTAGGCCAGCCTCCCGTTGGACGGTCGATGTGTGCCGCACCGCAGGAGTAAGTGAATAATCAGATTCAAGTTGGTGTGGCTAGCAGCGGTAATCAGTCTTCATATCCCAAATGCTGGAAGAGGGATTTCATAAGAGAACCGTGTAAGGTTTCTGCGGGGAAAGCGTTCATTACTGCAGGCATTAGCTGTCCTCTTACTAATTTGCCCGCTGTGCCCTCAATAAAATGCATTCTAAGAGACCCGTATTTTTTCTGCATTTCCGTTGTTAGGCTTTGTGATACGCCAGCCAATTCTCGGAAGGACGATTCTCTTTGGGTAGTCGCTTTCGCAAACTGTGGTCGGCAGCTGCTGGAGCTTTGCACCATTAGCCCCCGAATCGCGCTGCAGCCGTTTATCCCCGGATTTAATGGCGTACTAGAATTAGAGGAAAAATATTGCTAAAAGAAGTGTTTACTTTCGTCCCGCTATTCCTTCGGGATAGCCTTTCCTCTGGTTTCTTTAAAATGACATCGAAAAAGGTAACTTCGTTGTCCGCATCAGACTCCGCAGTATACTTTGCGTGGAGTGCGCTGTCAACCTTCTAAACCAGAACCCGATGCAAATGGCGTGATCTATCCATCAGAGGATGCTGTCCACTTACTTGCCGTAGAAGTGGGAATCAGTTATGGTATCCTGTAAACTCGTTTTCTCTACCTCGCTTATGAAAAAATTTATGAGAAATGGTCCAAACCGTGGAACCTTCGCTAAGCCGACATACAGAAAAACTGGAAAATTTGTGCATATTTCCAGAGTATTTTGAGGTTCCTATTCCCGAGCACCTTAGGTCGCTTACATCCTGAATAATATCACATACCTAATTTACTGTTTTTACAAGGGGTACATTGTTAAACTGTGATGATACATCTGACGAGAGCATCATCCCGCTGCCATGGTTAGTTTACTTGATATCGGCGACAAACTTAATGGTGTCTATCAAACGCTGAGGGTACAGACTTCTGTTCGGCGCTTTTACCCGTCCTACTAGTCATTTTAAAATCGCGTGATAAAGCTGATTTCTCATATCCAGGTCCCCACCTTGCTGTGAAGTACACGCTGGACATCGTCGACAAGGTCGGTCAAACTGTCACATCCAGGAATGGATGTCCGTAATTTATCTGTACCGTCATGCCTACCGGTTACGGTCATTCATACTCTTTTTTTAAATAAAAGACCTTCATCCGACGATTTTTGAAAAATTTTAAAAGATGACACTTTCCGGCATGAGACCGGTCCCTGTCCTTCCCGCGCTGACAATATTCTTTAAAGTATCCTCTCTTAATCCAGCCTACTCATCACTACCACCCCTGAACCCTTATCCGGCCTGGATAACAAATTATTTGGTATCAGCAGAACTATCTGAGGCTGTTGAGGTGAGCATCTGTCAAGTGACCGTCGGTTTCTTACGTTCTTCCCTAAGAAACTGCTGAATATGGTTAACTAGTTTCGACCTAAGCTAATCAACTTCTCTAAGCTCAGCATTCGCCGTGCAACCTAAGACTTAGCGGAAAATTGCTCTGTCACAGTTTTGCCAAGGCACATTGAAAAGTAATTATGGATGCACCCAAATAGTTCAGAAGGACGGTCTGAGCCTTCACCGATCAGATGTTTCGCAAGAACTTAATCAGACCAAATTTAGATTTCTCATTTCTGGCTGTCTGCGCATAGTCTTCAAACGCCAGTCTCTCTAGATTCGGTAGTTAGATTTTTCAAGTATAACACGGGAGTAGTAACAGAAAATGCAAATATATTTGACTTTGTGGCAGACAGGGCATACGGGCACGTTAAATGACTCTAAGCCTAAACCTGACCTCAAACTTTAGCCTTAATCCTAACATCATCACAACCCCAATCCTAGGCCAAGGCAATAATTCTTAACTTGTTAGGGCTACTTAATGGGGTTAAGTAGCAAGGGAAAAAATTGTTATAATTTTACCAAATGTGCCGACATCCTTCCCTGTGAAACTGCATTTAACCTACAATTCATCGTGCCTTGTGTCGCCCCGTCCTCATTGACGGCAGAGATGATTGGTGCCCCAGATTGTTCTGCGCCATGACTGTACCCCGTCAATAAGGTTCGTAGGACCAGATAGAGAATGTAAACGTGTCGGTAACATTTATGCCACCGCAGACTACACAAGTTCAGAAGGCTGAACTAGCGTTAGCATGCATGCTCTCGTCTAAACGTCTAATCAAGGACAAAACAAATGCTCTTTAACGTGGATCCGATTCTAACTTAATCTACGCCAATCATACCACCTACACTGATTGCTTTGAATCGGTGCTACTCCAAACCGGCGTCACAGACGAGCAAAGACCTCCATGGACATCACGTCTCCTCCTAGCTCATGTTTTACCGAAAAATCCATTTGCTCCAAAGGGAGGAATTTAAAAGCGGACACCGATGTATTTATTCTGCCAGCTGACAAAGGCCGATCAGCCGGACTACCGAGGCGAGGCCCTAATAATAGTCAGCGATACAGATTAACACAAAGTCAACGATTACAACTGGCGGAGGTTTACCTAACTCTGTCATGACTAGAGAAGGAAAAAGTCATCACTATCAGATAACGGCATATAGCAACGCCCGCAGAAGCAGCTATGGCACGATTCTTGGGTCTTTCAAAAAAACTACGGATGTTCTACTTCGGCCAAGCGGCCACTCCAAGGCACACCTACATGCGGGCTGGCAATGATGTTCGGAGGTTTTTATACCAAATTTTTTAAATATAAAAACTAACCTTATTTAACTCCTCCAAAGGACAGTACTCCTAGATAAGCCATCAGCGTCTTTTAAATGAGCCTGAGAGTCACAGATACCTGAATTTGTCTGCGGCAAAATGTTGACCACTTCTTCAAGGTGGATTTGATTTAAACATAGTGGTGTGCTCTTAGCTATGACCATTCAAATGTGATTTTTCGAGTCAACACGCGATTTCGTTTCCTAAAAAAGTTTAAGTGATATCGTTCTGAAAATCCCTTAATTAGTAATGTTGCCATTAGAGGGCATATTGCATAAAATTTAGGGTGGAATTAACTTGTATGGTCCTCTAGACAGGACGTGGGAATAGAAACGCCACGCTGAAGAAATAAAGGTGAAGATGCGAACAATTCTGGAAAGGGTAAAATATTCCCGTGTCCTAACTCCAACAACATCCCTTATATACAACTAGACCGTTGCTTCGGTCCTAACCTATAGCTCAGGTTTTCAGTCACCGCTAACCCCTACCTTAATCCTTAGCTAAATCCTGACTTATCAAACTGTTAACTTGAAATCTGGCCTTAAACCTCATTCTTAACCTAACACCTACCCCAACCTTAAACCTTACTTTACTTTACTGGATGTAGGCTCAAAGTCGCCCGTATTGCGCACGGTGTGAGTTATAATCTCCTGTTTAGAGAGCTAGATAAGTCACTCCTATTGACTTTTACTGTGTGTTACTCAGAGGTCATGGCGCTATGCCTAAAACCTCGGCCATATACACCATAAAATGCTTCGCCCGCTCCACTTGCAAAAATAATAATCGTCCACCATGCTCAAATGCAGCACATGTGTCTTAGGCGAACTGAGTCTGTAGTTATTATGCTTAAAAATGCCTGATATTTATGTGTCAAGTTAAATAAGCTTACGTTGATTTAATTCATGACAAAACATGTGGGAAAAATGCGTAGTCACTATCTCATGAAACTAACTGCTTTCTAAAAAATAGTGCAAAGTCCTAGTGTGGTCAGTAAAACATGGCTAGTGTTAGGCGGAAAGCTTCAGCGTTTATGGATGCCAAGTATATACATATACGATGACAGTTCGACCATCGATTTCGACGATATCTGCCGTGTGCCCTTCAGCATGGTGACAGAAAGGGTGACGACCTGCTGGTGAATTAGTTTATACTGACAGTAGACTTGCGCTGTATCCACCACGCGCTCACCTCCCTACCTGGATCCGGTGTCTTGACCAATTCTGGACGATCGGTGGCGGGAGAGGTCGCAGGTGGCTAAAACGTCGTAAGCAAGCGCCTTGGCATACCACCGCATTCCCTGGTCCACAACAAACACGTGACCGAGATTTTAGATGGGGTCGGCGGGGATCTTAATTAGTGCGACCCCAGCCAGCAAGTGGACCTATCACTTGCATTACAGTGCATTTTACGTGTCTAGAGGATAAATATAGCGTTAAATGGCAACACGTAATTATTTAAGGCAAACTGTCCTCATCAAGGTTCTTTTACGCTGTCTGGGTCCAAAGTATAAATGCAGAGTGTACACTGAATGTAAAGTACGCCAAAGAAGTATACCGAAATCGTTAGGGAGAGTGTAGAAAAAACAAGGAAGAAAAGTGCAAGCTGGTGTTTTGGTTAAGAGTTAGTGACTATTTTTAGGGTTTAGCTTAGTTTCGGGCATAGGAGTGGCTCTAGCGACAGGGCTTATGTTAAGTATAGTGGTTCGGTCAAAGTTAGGGTAAAGGTTAATGTTGGGTTTGTTGTTATGTTTAGAGTTTGGATTGCGGTTTGTGCTTTCCTTTGACGTTAAGATTTCGGCCAGGATTAGTGTTAGGGTTCCGATTACGGTGAAGGCTAAGGTAAGGGTTGCGGTTAAAGTCTGGGTAAGGAGTTGGGTCAAGGTTAAAGCTAAGCTTAAAGAAAGGGTTTGTGTAAGTTTCAGAGTTGGGCCCAGGATTAGCGTCAGGTTTATAATAACGTTTCGGTTAAGGCTTGCTTTTGAGGTTACGGTTAGGATTAATGTTAGATTTGCAGTATTGCTGGCCCGAATGTATTGGTAGCTAGCTCACTTTCTAGGATTTTTGGGCTCCTTTATTTTCTCGGCAGAATCTCCATATATTAAGTTGCCCCTCTCCGTTTAAGCTTAAATTACTTTCCAAACGAACGATTACAGCATCCTCCTTCGGCTTACTTCCCTTTTAATGCCACCATTGCGCATGCGCTTGGCACCGGAACAGCGTAACCGATCCTTATCTTGTCTTCAATAGCGCGCACATTCGAGTCAGTCAGTCAGTCAGTGTATTTGAGGGAAATAGGCTTACGCCTTTGAACTCCCTATTTGTACATAAAAAATCGATAAACAAGCAAAAATGTGAAGAAATTACAGCATTAAGTGAATGCATACATTGATTCACATATGTTACTGGTCACATGGCTAAAAAGTCACATAGTCCGCTTGTCTCTGCAGCATATATCTGTCAAGGCAACATTTAAATGTCTCCACAGATTGAGACATAACAACCGTTTCGGGCAGGTTATTCCACGGTTCCACGACACGGTCGGATAAGAAATATTTTCTCACATTCAGTCTACCCTGTGGCACACGTAGCTTGAAGGGATGTCCCCGGAGGTGAGTTGTGGTGGCGAGTTGGAAAAAGTCATCGCACCGAAGGGCACAATCCAAGCCGCGCACGATACGGAAAGTTTGTATCATGTCTCCGCGTAACTGCCTATAACTCAGAGGATAGAGATTAAGGTTAGTTAAGCGGATCTCGTATGGCAGTGCACTTTGACCTCTTACTAATTTTGTGGCTCGCCTTTGCACCCTTTCGAGCAGATCGTAATCCTGGTGCGTCCACGGTCTCCAGGCCTGAATTGCATATTCGAGATGGGCCTTATAAACGTGCCGAAGACTTTGGTGAAGCAGTTTTCATCAAAAACTACGAATGCCCGCTTGATGGCATAAAGCATTGAAGTTGCGGCTTTGGCCGCCCTACAGCATTGTGTAGAAGGCTCTAGGCTGTCTGCAACCCAAACTCCGAGATCTTTCTGAGTTTCTGCTTCTCGGAGTGGCATTCCTTTCAGATGGTATTGCCGCGTACTAGGGCTCTGATTTCCGAGGCGCAGAATGGTGCATTTGTTCAAATCGAAGGACAAGAGCCATCTGCGGGACCACTCGTCCAACCGACAAAGATTTTCTTGGAAGTTGGTCTCATCGGCAGCATTCTGGATGACTTTCCAGATTTATGTCATCCGCAAACATGGCACAATCACAGTCCAACCCATCTACGCAATCATTGATGAACAAGAGAAAGAGAGTTGGTCCGAGCACCGAGCCTTGTGGGACCCCACTCTCTATGAATGTGCACCTTGATTGCTGTTGTTCTACGCAGACAATCTGGGAGCGGCCGACAAGGAAATTTTCGATCCATTTGAAAAGTTTGCCACCGATGCCCATAATTCTCAACTTGTGTAGGAGACGCTGGTGCGGAACACTGTCAAACGCCTTCCGAAAATCAATATAGGCAACATGCACGGTGTGTTTTGCGTTCAGTGCTCGTGTCCAACTTCGCATTGTGTATAGCAAGTTCGTAACACATGATCTTCCCCTACGGAAACCATATTGTGTATTGGACAAGAGGTTGTGGGTTTCCAAGTAAGCCATCAACTCCTTTTTGATTGTTTTCTCCATCACTTTGCAGCAGATTGATGT
>CACRXP010000087.1:827292-878086 GCA_902702965.1 Spirometra erinaceieuropaei | reverse complement strand
CTACCTTTCTTGTTGATCTCCCTTTTGAGTTCTCGTGTAAGCCACTGAGGGCGGTTGGATGTCCTAGGCTTTGATAAGGGACAGTGGTTCTTCATTAGATGCAGTAGACGATCCTTGAATAAATTCCAGTCCTCGTTAACGTTTCGGAGAAGAGAACATCCCAGTCTATTTGTGATGCCTCAGCTCTCATTTGGCGAAAGTCCCCTTCCCATATATTTGGCCTCGTATTGTCTTTTGTACACGGTTCAGAATACAGCAAGTACTCGCATAAAAGCACTGCATGATCACTTCGACCGAGCGGGGGTAGGTAGTACACCTCGTCTATACTGTCAGGATCTTTGGTAAAAACGAGGTCCAGACAACTGGCCTGTTGCCCTCCACGAGCTCTAGTTGGAAACAGGACATGTTGCGTGAGTAGAGCTTCAAGAGTTGTCTTTAGTAGATGGTAATCGAAGGTATTCATCGAGCATTTCGCATGCATATCGCTCCATTGAATGCATGGTGCATTAAAATCCCCCATGATAACAACGTCTGGTCGGCTGGCGATCTCTTTTATGCTTTTCAGTAGACAAGTATCTGGGTCGGGATCCGCCTGCGGGGGCCGGTAGACAGTTAAGACTTCGAGGGACTGAGATCCCCGCGCCTTTATAGTCAGCCAAATTGCCTCTGTGTCGTTAGAAATCTTGTCGGCCCTCTCACACACTGCGAAGTTGCTCTTGACATACATGGCTACTCCTCCACCCCGGCGGCCTCTCCTGTCTCTCCTAAACAAATGGTATCCTGTTAATGCTAACTCGCAATCGCCAACGTCCTCTGACAGCCACGTTTCTGTTATTGCAATAACATCGGGAAGAGTATCGTCTACCTGTATTCTCAGTTCGTCAAGCTTGGAAAACAGACTCTGAGCATTGGTGTAAAAGAATTTTAGTTTGCAACATTCGACAGTGCTTCGTTCGGTTTGTCTCGGGTTTGCCAATATTATGTTGCTGCCGCCATCATGATGACTGGCTGGTTCCAAAACAACATCGCGTTCCTCTGTATTACTCGTCCCCTGAAAATGGCCAAGTTGCTCTCTCCCGCTGCAAGTCTCCTCTTCAGCTCCGTAACCAATTCGCGGCGTTTCAGACGTTCTGCTGGAGAATAGTCCGGCTGAAAAAAACTTCCTTGTGCGAGTTTCGGAGGCTGCTTTTCCTGGACAGAAGTAAGCTAGCTTCCTCTTTACTGTTCAAAACAATTTTCAGAGGTCGTGGCCGCACAGTTTCCGATTGTTCGCTCACCTTCTTTCCGATCCTGAAGGCTGCGCGAATGGTTATCTTTTCATTTGAATTAAGCATTTCGTTCAGTAGGTGTTGAAGCATATTAAGGTCAGCGGAGATCCTCTCCTTCGGGGTAGAAGCATCCGACTCCGATAGACCCTGGACGACTACGCAGTGCTGACGATCAAGGGGTTCATTTTTTCTGTTTCCGGTGGCCTTGTCAGCTGAAGGTCTCAGAAGATCCACCGGCATGATAACACTAGCGTCGAGTTTGATAAACAGCGTACGATGTTCCGCCTCGAGCGCATTAACAAGCATCTACAGTGAGTGACATATCTCATGAAATGTTGGCTGAAATTCTGAAATGCGTTTTCGATTAGGAAGCATTACTTGGTCGCGGTTATAATATTGCTTATCTTGTGGCATACTCTTATAACAGTTCGGACTCGGCACGGTGTCGGCTTTTAAATGCACTTCTTTTTAATCTCCTGTAAAAAGGGTGTTTGCTACAAAATGACTACTTAAATGGCATGCATTTTTCCCATTGATTCTGGATGGTCTTGGAAATTCAAATATAATTTATAGAAACCATAAACAAAAATATGCTTTATTTTAGACAATCACTAGAGATTCACGTCTTCTTTCTATTTTATACTTAAGGAAGGAGTATAATTAGGTTTTAAAAAAGTTTCTAATCATGAGACTTTTTAAGACCGCGATATGTCCATTCACATAGCATTGTACCTGGCCGTTTACCACTGCTCCTCATGAAATGTACAACATGGTCCACATCCATTGCCAAATTTTATGGACCCTGAATGATATCTCTTTAATGGCATAGAAAAATATGTGATTTTCTATACGCGGAACGCATGCACCCTGTAGAGTAAATCACTAAGCGCTAATACAACGAATGATCAGGCTCCAAAGTATTCGGCAATTAGAAAACTTTTTAAAACCTAATTATACTCCTTCCTTAAGTATAAAATATAAAGAAGACGTTATTTTCTATTGATTGACTAAAGAAGGCATATTTTTGTTCATGGTTTCTATAAATTATATTTGAATTTCCAAGACCATCCAGAATCAATAGGAAAAATGCATGCTATTTAAGTAGTCATTTTGTAGCAAACACCCTTTTTACAGGAGATTGAAAAAAAAGTGCATTTAAAAGCCGACATCTTGCCAAGTCCGAAATGTTATAAGAGTATGCCACAACCACGACCAAGTAATGCTTCTTAATCGAAGACGCATTTCAGAATTTCAGCCAACTTTTCATGAGATCGGTCACTCACTGTAGATATTTGTAATTCGCATACGCAGTCTTCGGTGCTTCAGTTATACATGTGCTTCTAATGACAATTTTTTATGCGTATTTGCAAAATCGCACAACGGACTGAACTAGTTGACACATTTTGAATTAAGATAAGACGTCTCATTAAGCTATAGGACTCTGCGCTGTAACAATCGGGAGATGGCACCTAAAAAAATCTGTTACATGGAAATAATACATCTAATGGTGAACTCAAACGCCTTCAGGCTATATCAGTGGTTGCAGGCCTACTTTCACGCACTACTTGGACTTTCCCCGACGGCCTAACATGGATTGGCCGAACGGACATCGCAGGAGGTTACATGGACGATGGTCGCTGTCACCGGACCTTCCCCATCGTTACAAACGTACACCTGAATCTACCGCATACATTCGCATTATGACATTTTATTACAAAACAAAATCACTTTCGAATAGGATACGTCAGCAAAACATGGGACAGGAACAGTTCTCAGGCATCTGTCAAAGACATGGAATTGCGGCCAAACAAAAGACGATACTGTACTTTGTCTACTTGAGCCCACACAGATCGACCACATACAGGGCCTCCCTCGTGGAGTTTCCTTTTCAGTCTGCTCCAGTATGCCTCAATGACATTGGTGTGCCGTCCGGTGGTAGGGTCCTTGAAGTTCTTACAGTGGTTAACAGAGAAATGTAGATTACCTTCTGAGGGAAGACGGTTATACGCCTTCCACTCTTCGGTTACCGCTTTGCTGTCTTTGGCGACCCGATTTTTAATAACGGACGGCGAGCGGGCCAACTTCGATCATTCATCTGTTCCAATAAGGCTTTTCGTCGGCTAGTATCGTAAATCCCGACCGGCCACCACCCATAAAACCCCTATTACCACCTGTCCCGTAAGACAGACTGCTTTGTTTAGGCGGAATTTTTGGGTCTCATCTCCCGATTGTTCCCTCTGCGCTTTCTACTCATATTTCACGAACATAATGAGTAAGAGGACTTAATAACAGTTGAATTATTAACAAAAAATACTAATATATTTTGACCCAATAAGTGGTTAATAGAGTTTGCAGAAAGATTTAATATGCTTTCAAACGAGTGCACATATACAATTCAAACTGAGATGGGTAAATTGCTATAATCCCTAAATTTTCAACCGACAGTAATCCTCTAATATGAAATGGGTGAAAAATACGCGCGTCTTCCGACTGAAACGAATAGCATATTTCCAAATTTCGGACCGACTGCTCTTTTCTCTAACGGAAGACGACTTTCACGTTTTGGGAGTTGTTATTTGTATGTTTCACTATCGGTCCTGGAGACGAATGCGGATGAGATACGGCTGCCCTACACGTGGTTAGATACAGGGGACATGCACTTAATCAGAAGCAGTGAATGTGCTACCTCCTAAAATGTCAACCGAAATTCTTGAAAGTATATTCTGTGTATAAAGATTGCTTAAATAGGATTGTCGTATCAACTATTATGCCGCGTAATACCGAGAACTCTCAGTCATGTCAAGATGCTGGCCTTAGAATGGGCTTCTTGTCGACCGCCTGTGTGAACTATATTCTAAGTTCCGCAAATATTCCCATGTTACAATTGAAAAGTCAAGTTGGCGAACATGCGTTTTCGGTAATTCTTCCTCAGGCCAATACAATTACATGAAGGAATGAAGATGTACAAAATCAGCAGTGCTTATAGATGCCTCAAGGGCTATTAAGTCACTAACACTCATCATCCCCACGCCGTCGCATGAGAAGGTCGGCGGGTATTAGTCGTCGGAGCTAGGGGAGGAGGGTAAGAGAGTCTTTGAATGATGTTCTTGGGTTGAGTACACGGAGTACCCATAATCGTGATTAGGGATTTGAGTCGGCATGGCTTCATCACTTGCGGTTGCCGTTGGCCATGGCAGCGAAAGCGAAAGCGCTTGTGTCAGAGTTTTCTGGCAGCATAACACCGGATTCGCTAACCGTATAGCTACTGCCTCGGCCGTCGCTAGTATCCGTTGGCGTAGGCCTTCAGAGAAGCATGTTGGTGTCCGGTATACAACCTGAAATGCTTTCTTGGCATCGACTCGGGGGTTCGCATCGATTAAATGCGCGAGAATAGAACTCGAAATCGACCGGGTCTCACCTCTGTCTAGCCAGACGGGCATATGTTCACGCACCCTCTTTACCAGGCGTCTCGTTGTGCGATCGATGTATCCTGCTCCACGGGAGCAAGTGAATGAATAAATGCGCATTGATGTGGCCTCGAACGGTAGTCTGTCTTTACCTCCCAAACGTAGGAGGGGAGAGTTTGTGAAGCATACGCGTAAATTCGCCGCAGGGAATGCTCTCCAGGTTTTCTTTCGGAACACCCTGCGCTGGATAGACCCCTCCTCTTGCCTGTGCAGAAGGACGTCGAGAAAGGCAAGTTCGTTATCTGCCTCGGTCTCTGCAGTGAACTGTAGCGAGGGGTGCGCACTGTTGAACTTTTGGACAAGCTCCTCGGTATCGGTGGCACCATCCGCCAGGCAGATGATATCGTCCACGTACCGACCGTAGAAGACGAGGCCATTAATGGTCTCTTGCGAGCTTGTTTTCTCGACTTTGCCCCAAGTGATGAAGCCATGTCGCCTCGAATCCCTAATCACGATTATGGGTACTCCGTGTACTCAACCCAAGAACATCACTCAAAGACTCTCTTACCCTCCTCCCCTAGCTCCGACGACTAATACCCGCCGACCTTCTCATGCGGGCGGCGTGGGGATGATGAGTTTTAGTGACTTAATAGCCCTTGAGGCATCTATAAGCACTGCTGATTTTGTACATCTTCATTCCTTCATGTAATTGTATTGGCCTGAGGAAGAATTACCGAAAAAACATGTTCGCCAACTTGACTTTTCAATTTAAACTATATTCTTTAAAAATGACTACTTAATTACTCTGAGATTTTTACCTCTGTTTTTGATCTCTTTATACATTTAAGTACATTTTATAAGAGACATACACAAGAGTTATTCTCTCCCTCGTTTGGTAACAAACTGCGTCCTTAAAGAAAAAGAACACATCAATGTTAATTTTTTTTCTATGTAAGGTATTTTTTAAAACGTAAAATGTCAATTCATACAGCATATTGAAAAGAGCTGCTTATATGATGGACTAACAAGTCCGCATCGACTAAATTAGTTTATGATTCCTGTGTGTTTTTACTATAAGAAAATACAGAAATACATGATGTTCCTCTCACGAAAACTATTTATCCTGTATTTTATAAAACCTCAGTGGAAATGTAACTGCAGTTCGAGTTCGAGACTGTTTGAGAACTGAAAAAATTTGAAAACCAGGAGATGCGCACTTCTCAGGTGTCACATTTAAAGAAGAGATAATTAACTATCAAAAGCGTTAAATAAAAAATATGCTGCGTTTATTTTCTGCAAAATATACTTTAACTTATAAGGATATCAAAATTGATTGGATATAATTCCTGCCACTTATACAGTCATTCTTTACAGCATATATTTTATGAAGACGCTCGATGAAAACTTCATTCGAAGTCTGACATTCTGACATGACGACACAAGTTTTATTTTAGTTCTTCCGTTAATATTTCGGGCAACCAAAATTGATAAACATTGTGAATGTCAAATATCAGCTCTATCGGTAAAATTACGTCCATTAGCGACTCCGATTTTGATTCCCAGGTCATCAATGCATTTAGTAAGACCATCGGAAATTAATGCTGAAGTTGACGTTTGTGATTGGCGGTCGCCCAGTAACGGCGGCCTATAAATTATCACTGGAGTTGAGTCAACTAGCTTCGGCGTTACTGATGGAGTCGGGCCTGTGCCGGAAAAGTCGGGGCTGAGTCAATTGAATATTCTTTTCATTGGCTTCCTGGAAGTAGTTTTTTGCTTGTGTTGGGGCTTTCACAACCGAGCTTTACCACTCTACCCAATGACTTCGTTAGGAGTAAAAGACAAACAGTGCGTGACCGGTCTAATAAAATCTCGGCCGAAATTCTGAAATGCGTTTTAGACTAGGAGGGATTACGTAAGTGGGTTGTAATGTTGCTTATTAAGTGACGTAATCCCGTAGTATTTAGGACCTGCCAAAATGTCGGTTTTTGAGTGCACTTCTTTTGGACCTCCAATAAGGGACAAACTCGGTTAAAAGGACTACTTATGTATCATGTATTTTGCGCATTGATTTTTGATGATCTTATAAATTTAAATGTTTTTATGAGATTATTATGACTGTGTGATGTCCTTACATGTGGCGTCGCACATCTTCGTTTACCAATGCTCCTCATGAAACGTACAACATTGTTGCACTTTGTAGACTGAAATCATTACATACAGATACAACGGCTGACCAGGCTCCAAATTATTTTCGGATTGGGAAAAGTTTCGAAATTCAACTATACGCTTTCAGCGGGCATACAACATAGAGACAATGCTATTACCCACCGGCCAAGTGAAGGAAAGCATATTTTTGTACACATTTTCCACAACAAATATTTTAATTTTTAAGGCCACCGATAATCATTGTGAAAAAAACATGCTACACAAGTAGTCATTTTTTGCCAAATGTGGCTTCTATAGGAGGTTCAGTGGAAGTGCACTAAAAAACCGACATTCTGGCGGATCCTTCATAATCGAAACCGTATTTCAGGATTTCAGCCATCACTTCATCAGATCGTTCACGAACTACACGTCGGTTTCATAAACATATAAATGAAACAAGTAGAAGGGAAAACGCGAAAAACCAGATTATCGATCATACGGCACGTACTTAACGACGCTATGTCGCGAACAATAACTTCCTACTATTGCTGACTAAAAACGTTTACCAGTTAAAAAATCCCTGAGAAAACGTCCAACAAGACGACACTGGCCATTTTGCCTCAATTTTTGTTTAAACAGGAATTTATGTAAACCCCATACTACATGTGGCCTTGTGCTGTATTCCGGAAATACCTGGTTCAGTCTGTTAACTTTAACTTCAGCCTTAGCCCCAGCAGCCCTGACCTTACCACTAAATATAACCTCGGTTGTTTAGTGCGAGACCACCTGTAACACGGCTGTGGCCAGATTTTTGGCACTTATTTATCAAAATCAATCGCTTCTCACCGCAAAGACTGACAGAGCACTCTTTGGCAGAAAGAAGCCTGGAGTCTCTGTGAACCTGCTCTAAAAGACTAGGTCTGATGCTTGAATAACCACCTGAGACGGTTCATTTGTTTACTTGATCCCGACGCCCTCCAGTTCATTAACGCGTCAGTGTCGCATTGCTAGCCTGGAACTTTCAACTTCCAGTAACCTGCACTTTTGAGTATTCCCAGAACGTATAAGAAATCGCCACTCCAACCTATCCCCAAGTTTATTTATAGCTTATACCAACTTGTAACAAAAGAATTGTCAACGGAACTTCGAAAGGAGCTCGAGCTATGACTAAGCAATTTTGTGTTCAAACGCTTTCAGGACTTGCTTAGTGTTCATTTTATTCGCAAGACATTACTCATTGTAGCAGAAAGCTGCATTTTGACATGATAAAAATTTCGCATGGATTTGAGTCCTTGGCAGTAAACATAATGTGATTTTATCTTTCTGACAAATCATAGCTTGACAATTGGGTAATTATTTGTAAGCAGTGAAGTCCCAATGAACTGTATCCACTCGTATATCAACCTAACAGAACCTTAGAATTTCCTATCAAGCTGTTGCGCCATTACGCGTTCAAATTTCCAATGATTCGTAAATCTTTACATGTAGGGCCTACTTTTTGTTGATCTTCAAGCACTGGTGGAACGAGGCAATAGTCGCAACCTCGAGCGATATAGTCGCAGCCTCGAAAAAATGTATTTCATACTTTATACTTTAATTTATTATTATTAAATGAACCCATCGAAAATCGATATCTTCAAAGGTTTGACAAACAGAAGACTTTTTGCAGATCACAACAAACCATGTTAACAAGCTGAGAAAAACTGGCTGTGGTTACGCCGTAACCTCACTTTTACTGCCTTTAATACCGTCGTGGTTGCAGGGTTCAACGTGACTGACTCCGTTAATAAAAAGGTCTAAATAAAGTCCGAAACAAACATTTGCTTTGTCCCTTTCCGGAAATCAGACCTGATGGTTGTTTTGCCTTTTTGCGGGCATCGTTCCACAAGTGCCCGCCTTGGCAACCGATGAGTGCTGCGTATCATTTACGTTACGTAGCTACGACTTTTCTTGTCATCGACTATTTCGTGTTATATTATTTGATAATGCTTACTGACAATCCCGTCAGTAGCCCTTAAGGCCCTATGCAAATATCTCGACAATGATGTAATACTTAGGGCCATAAATCCTAGAATAAATGGCCGTTCTCCTCTGATGAAGTTTTCAATCTGAAAACTCATCCGAAAGTGGACTTTGAACTCTTCCTTGGCGTATAATTCACCGATAAGATTGTTGTTAACTTTTTAACTGTAGATTCCTCCGTTCGAAATCGGATGCACATTTCGGTACCTTGTAAAATTGTCATCAATTTTAAAAAGGAGAAGCAGTTGAAGGTTGCAGTGACCAGGTTTTTGCTGCATCCTTAGCTTAATATCATGTGCTGCGAATGTTGACAGCTAATTAAAAATCAATTATATTCATTAATTCATCAGGCATCCTCATACAAAATGGCATCCATGATAAGGTTCGAACCAAAGAGTGTAAAGGCCCTAGACATGTAAAATACAAAACGTCAACCGGAGACTGTGAATTTATTCTCATTTGGATATGGTTTTGCCTTTGCTGTGGGTTCTGACCCCACTGAGGCCATCGACTTCCTCACACTTTATTCTGATAAATTATCTGAAACTATCTAAATTGTCATCAGTGGTTCGTTCATCCGAGATTCCAAAATTCCACGGATATCCATCGTCGTGGATAGCGGCTGTCTCAGTCAAGTGCCTGTGCCTCAGATCTGTAGGTGACAATGAAGGCTCTGTATGAAGATGTCAGGTAAATGCGTCGGTTGGCGAAAGTCTTATAAAATACCCATCTTTCAAACTAATCAGGGATACTTTTTGCCATGACTAACATATTCTTCACCATAAATGCAACCACAAATCCGCAAAAATGTTAAGAAGACCTAAACAGCGACCAGAGATACGTGATTACCTAATCTCACATTCAGGTTTTGTCTAGGTATGCTTTTCCTAGACTTCGATCTATTGCCTGTACATTTA
Source organism: Spirometra erinaceieuropaei (assembly GCA_902702965.1). Classification (NCBI taxonomy): domain Eukaryota; kingdom Metazoa; phylum Platyhelminthes; class Cestoda; order Diphyllobothriidea; family Diphyllobothriidae; genus Spirometra; species Spirometra erinaceieuropaei. The sequence continues at coordinate 868,327 of CACRXP010000087.1, read as the reverse complement.
CACTGGCTTCTAGGATGGGTGTTATACGGGAAACCTGTATATCAACTTTAACTTACTTGGTTCCCAGGATCCATGATGCAACTACACATAATAGTCCTGAGCCGATGTGGGCTTTTTAAAAATACGTCGAGCAGAAATAACCCAGATATTTGGCGGAGCAGTCTACATGTTGCCGGGATTTCCTTTTAGCCACCTAGTAACAAACAAGTACGCATTGGATTGTGAACACTTTTTGATAGCACCTCCGCCTACGCTTGTCAGTGAAATACAAATCTTATTCAATTTGCCGTCCAGTGAGTTACTAGAAGATCATTCTCATTCATCATGCTGCTGTTGCTTCGAGGGCCAAATCCAGAAAGTTGGCGTATTTCTGCCGGTTGACAGCTGGCGCGGTTTATATCCTGTGTTTTTTGTCCGAAGATCGAATAAAAGACGAATATTGTAAGTGTTCTGAGTCTCTTCTAAACTTCATTCGTGATTCTGAATCCGACACGATCTTCTTAGTCGTTTTCGTTCACACCGACCGGTATGACATGCTATTGTGCACTTGGAAGCTAAACCTAGAGTGTCACTGATTGCAGTCCTGTAAATGTCTGCCTAAGTTTGCATCTTATGGGTTTTTCTGAATAACACATAATCTACAGATTTCGCAAGGCCTCTTGGTTTCTCCTGAAGTGCCTATGTGAGCGCGATCTGCCGAATATGCTGGTCGTTTATCATTTTAATAATGGAACTGATTCCTGTTAGACGAAGAATATAAGGATGTTGTTGTGTCGATATCCGTAAATACTTTTAAACGTAGGCTGGACCAACATTGGAACTCGCACTACAATAACGCCGGACTACGGCCCCTATCATAGCTAACGTTGCCAATTTAGTTTTCTGACCACCCCACCACCAACATTCAATTAACATATATTCATATAATTTATTAATTTGGACCACTCCGCTGCTCGCATTCAGCACGATGCCTGTAGACTAAAAAATTTTACTTCTTTTCCCGTATCTTAAGTGTGCTTCAGCTATCTGCTGCATTTAATCAACAAACCAAGTTCATGTGCCTCTAAATTCTGTTAACGCATGGCAACCTGTTTTCATCTGTACAGTTTTTGTTATTCAGCTTGTATTTCTTTCATGTTACTTCCCTTCCATTTTTTCCATATACTTCCTCTGCATGTGACTAATAAGGATTTCAAAGGTACACACCTGCTTTCCCTAAAATACACTGATACTGATACTGGAACTTGACGGAGTTACCTTGATTTGCAGGGTATTTGAAGACTGCGCACCAGGCCACATGAAATCCTGGCAGCATGAACGTCCTCTTTCGAGGAAGGACGCGAATCAAACGGCTCAACGTACAGGTACCGTTCTAGAAGGTATGTTCAGTTAATTGTCTTGTCGACTTCCTGCTGCCCGTTAGATAGGCTTCAGTGTCTGCACCCCAAGCAATCAAAACGCAGAGCTACATTTGCCTGCCTTATGACCATAAAGGTGAGAATCTCGTAAATGTTTGCTAGCGAGAAGTATGATAAGTTTAAACTACTCACAAACTGATTGAATAGTGATAATACTGCATGCGCGCTAAAGAGGTTTCGCAGAGGGCAATCGGTTCCGCAGACAGAAAAGTATAACATCTGTACTGTTAGGAGCCACAGTTAGGAAAACCAAATGGTCTCTGCATTTTTGCTGCTGAAATTTCGGTACTATACCAAATTTACCAAATATTAGTCAGTCAATATGCTTATTTTAAACCTCCGCCATTTAGAAGGCAGGGGATATACCTTTCTTCGTTTTCTAAAACAGTCGCCTGCTGGCCTAAACGTTTGGCATTTTGGGAATGCATAGCAGCCCAGAAGGCTCTTTTTGTAAATGCCAAAACAAGTCAAGTTCCGAAATAAAATGTAGACCACATGAAAATAGCTCCAACTTGTTGGCCAGTTATCTGACATTTGAGTGACTAGAACGTGCACTTGGCTGCAGGTCGGATTGAATCTTCATACCTGTTTGGTTATGCCAGTTGTCTGCTCTCGAACTTAAATATTCGTAACTAAGAGGTAGTTTTTAAAAAGACATCTCATATCAATTCACACTTTCCAGGATAAACACTGCGCCCTTTCCCACTTCTGGACCAATTCTTACCCTTTCACCCCGTCCCCCTCTCTTATAACAGAACTTTGCAATTAAATGAAAAGGACGAAACGGCAGCTTTCATTATCAAGAGGCACGCCAGCAAAAGAGGGCCTTTTGAAGTATTTCAACGCAGAGGGTAAAGAAACTGATGATTTTATTTTTACTTGCTTAGTATGCAATACCCCACTTGTCAACTAGCCCCATAAAATAACGGGAATGCCTATATCGCGTTCAGCCTTTTGAAATGCGATCGTTAATAGTAGGTTTTTGAAAACGTCGAGCTATTTTAGATTTAAACAGGGCCTTTCGATGATTTCGTTCTTTTTAAGAATATAAATAATCGTTCCATACAATAATAATCCACGAGGCGATTTGTCTTCTTTGAAGGTTTAGAAATTAATCTGCGCCGCAAAATGTTTTTACTGACATTTCTTGAACGTAAGGAAATCAACGCACTTTACGCTAAACAAAAAGCGCGCAGTAATTTTGCGAAGTGGGAGGCCTCCAAATGCGCGCGAAGCGCATAACCCTTTTTGTTTCTGTAACTGTCACCGCCCGACCTCTCTCCATTTGCCGTTCAGAAAACTTTGATTTTTTTGACGTTATTCCCAGATAAACTGGATTAAATTGTTGGAGCCGTGATAAATGACAAATCGAGAGGTGTCTAGTCCAAACAAGCAAATCGAAATTTTGTTACACATGTTTAAACGACAACAGGCAATGATTTAACAATTAACTGTCTGCCTTGGTTTAATTTACGTTTTTTGAAGACTAGTTAGCCCCGGGGCTGCCTGAATAGTCTCTTTTAAACTGTTATTCCGCAAATGCTATTTGCTTGCTGATTTGCTGATAAGCACTTGAATTGCTAGCATTTACAAATGAAACGTATCTAATTGAAGCGAAATTGCATATTTGTGGCGCCCTATACTTGCCTAAAAAATAGTTTTTTAACAAGGGTCACCGTTATTTCATTGACTATTTCCATTATCATTTAACCGGAAGTCGTTCAGGTGAAAAAAAGTTATTTTTGAAGTGCATGTCCACCAGGTACCCAGTTTAAATTGTGTAAAACGCTCACACGTATATTGCAATTTGGATCAATGTCTATCTTAACTTATATCTATATACCTTCCTTTGCATGCTGCCTGGAAGAAATATTTAAAATTTCGATGTCTAGGTAATGGTCTGGCATAGTATACTTTTTGATGGCAGATGTGTAACTTAAATTTAGAGCCATTGCATTATTTTTAACCGCAATAAGTTAACTAGTTGCTAGTTCTTCAGGTACTTACTTATATTGCTATTTGTATGCCGCGGGCCAACGCCCTTAAATTGTGGGTTGAACAGAATCCAAAACCTGGTTTGGGGTACAAGCGCAACGTCTGCTTCTACCTTTCGTTTTGTAAGAGCAGAATTTGAACGGCGATACGATTTCTAAACGGTTAAGAACACGTTCTCATTAAGCACTTTGGAAGACATTTTTCCTCTGGCAAAGTCTTGAAGCCCAAAATCACGGGAACTATCGGCTATTTTAATAAGTATATAATATTATAAAGTAAATTTTCGCTGCCTAGTTTGTGGTTTCAGTAGCAGACAATCATGTCCATAGGTGACTCTTTACTGATTTTATATTTCCGAGTTATTTAAATGGGCGTTGACCTGATTTAAACTAGCCAATAACACCTCACATTCTACCTCCACTCCGCAAGCATTTTATTCTCATGGCTGACCCGTGAAGATTGGATATGCGTAACGGCGCCGTGACCAGACAACCGTTCTGCCCGCAGTTTTACGCTGACCACACGTTTCTGTTCGGCACACGAACGGAACTTCAATCTACCAGGACCAAATGTCCGGCAAGGAGAACAGTCCTTGTCCTTAATTCGCAATCTTCTACTGTGGGGAAACCACGGAAGACTCCACAGACAGGCCGACACACACACGGCATACACGAAAATTACCCCAACTGCATTGGCGAACGGGTTGTGACCTGGGTGAAAATGTAATTTTCTGCGGCATGCCCTTCACTCCGTTTCCCTCTCTATCTCTCTACAAAGCCACTGTGTTCCAAATACAAGACTGAATCGAACTAACTAGGGATAGACGTATGTGAAAAAGGTTTGCCTGTCTTACAGTATCCGTCTGCGCACAGCACGATGAAACGATCACTGAGGCACTTTTCACGCATAAAACCGCAAAGTTGCAGCGAAACCTACCGTATTAGTTAAACTTCATGCAGGAAAACTATATGTTTCCGATAGTGTCTACCTACGTTTTCAGTTTTGGATCATCCTTCTTCCTCAGAATTAGGTTTGTCAACTTTCTGGAACATTAGGCACGAACGAAATAGGAAGTAAGCGATAAAGCTCATAGAAGTTGTTAATAAAGTAGGACAAAACTTGACATAGCCGGGTTTGCCAGACTATCCGTAAACTGGTGACGGCATGTTCCATGTTTTTTCGGTGATGTTAACCGACGGTGCACAACATTGGAGTAACCGAATTATGCACGATGGCTGCACGCGGCGTATTTTTGCTGATTGGGTGTAGATAATGAAATTGACCACCGTGAACTACCTTGATCAAGAATTTGTTAATGGGCTTTACTCTTCGTACGAATCAGTCTAGGTGACTGGTTTTAACGAGTACTGCGTTTTGGTTTGTAGTATATGTTCCAACTTACAAGATGCTAAGCGAAATTATGAAATTAGCTCTAGACTCGTAAAGGTTGCTTGGCTAGGGTTGTCAAATTAATAACCGTGAAACGTGGTCCTAAAATATTTCAGTTGCATAGGGATGCCGGCTTCTGAACGAAGTTCTTTGCAGCCGACTGCAAAAAAACAGTTTTTAAAAAATGAATACTCAGAAAGCATGAATTTATCGCATGGATTTTCATTGTCCTTATAAATTCAACTACATTTCATAGAAGCATATAACATCATTCCCCAATTCACCCCCTGAATAGAAAACTATGCCTTCCATAAATTTTATATTTGAAGTAAAAGTAAACTTCCGTTTTAAAAAGCCTTTGTAATTTCCGAATAATTTTGAGCTTGACATGTCGCTCCATCTGCATTCAGGCTCTCCAGATCAAAAGCAGTGTATTTTTTCTCGAAGGCAGTTTATTCATTTCCAAATGGTATAAAGAGCAGACTATATGCGGTTTATAAAGTGTACTGATATATTTGAAGCCCAGTGAAAGCTTTACAAGCAAGATTAACAAATGCGGATACACGATGTTTTACGAAGGGACATTTACGGTCTTAAAATTTCCATTGTTAGAAACCTTTTTAAAACCAAATTATATCTTCTCTACAGGTATCGAATTTTAATAAGACGTAATTATCTACCGAATGATCAGAATAATGAATATTTTTGCATGTTTTCTATGGAATATACTCCAATTCAATAGAACATTGAAAATCTATGAAAAATATGCATACTATCGGGGTATTCGTTGTCTAAAAAACTGCACTTATTGTAGTTGGCTGGAAGGAAGTTCTTTTAAAAGCCGTCATCCCTATGTAAATAAAATACTTAAGGAGTACGCTTCACTGTAATTACTAATGCAAACCCGATTAAGTACGCAGCGGTAGGCGGTATGAGTGTGTGCTCTGTAAAAATGTAGGCAGACGCGCTTTTAAGTGGAATGAAAGAGCGCCAATTGCGGTTTCTACCGATTCTTCTGCAAACAAGCCCTGGGAACTAAACAGCATAAGAGACAGTCACTGGGTAATGCAGTAAATGACACCAGAATGAGTGGTTTATTGCGTACAGAAACCGAAGCTGTCCTCTCAGGCGTCAGTGACCACAGGCGAAGACCGGACTGGTGTTGACTGCGTCCAGTCATGGCTGAGAGTCCCCAAGTTAGTGGTGGCAGCCACTTTTGTAGTCTCGTGGACCAGGCTCAAGTGCTGTCCAGTCAGTGTGTATAGCATTTCCCGAAGGATAGTGTCTCAGTGGCTTGTTTTGTTGGTTGCAGGGTGTGGCGCGTTCAAGTGGCACATGGGTAGCTGCGACGTTGCGTGGACGCATTGTGTCCGGGCTGAAGTCGACCGCGTGGCTTCAGGTCAGCTTGTCTGGGACGGCTCGCTGCAAGAGGTGAATGACCTTGAGGCAGCGAGGTCTTAAACAATGCCAACAGACTGTTTATGATGGCTACCAGCTACAAGTACTCTAATTTAATCGAAAACGCATTTCAGAATTTCGGTTAACATTTAATGAGTCATTACACCTACTGTCGCTGCATGTGTTTATCGCTGTAAAAAAATTATGAAAGTCGGTATGGAATCGCGGTTAATACTTTTGAATGAAACATGGGATCTCAGCGACTGCCATCGACATTTCTAAACTTTGAAATAACACGCAACTGTCTTTCCAACAAATTAAAAATCTGAAAATCACAGTAAGTAATGGTTCACTGCTCCCACCCGTGCCACACATTATCACTTCTTTTAGTGAAACCCAACTCGGAAAGAAACTGTTGGTTTTGTTTAAAAGTCAGATAAATGTGCTAATTGCGGAAAATGGTGTCTTGCTAACAGGCATTTCAAGAAAGTTTTTGCCCCGAAATCTAAAACGGAAGCTCCGTAATTATGTTGAGGAACCGCGAGTCAGGTACCGTATGCTGCCTTATAGTTACTGCATCGGTGCTAGTGAGTGAACCTTAAACTGGCTAGTCGTTTTCGCTACATCGACAATAAAGGGTCAGTTTTCTTCAGGACTAAGCCCTGATTTGAATGTGTAAGGAGGGTAACGCCCAAAGAAGCTACTTAGTCAAGTAGCTTCGACGTTGGTGCCTATCGCATTTAAGGCGCTGGAAAGTTTATGGTGCATGCGGTTACTTCTGGCTCTTAAAAACTTCGTGTAAGTGGATTTATTCGCAAGCTGATCAATGGTTATTTTTTAATCTCAGAACACTACCTGTCCGGAGGACAAGTTGTCTACCTTGATGTTGGGCTGGTAGAAATAAATTCATAAAAAATTGATGTATATGAGACGCAGCCGACTTGTTAGACTGCATTTCGCCATCGCAGGCACCCATTGGAGATGTCTGCTAGCTGTAGAACTAAATCTGCGAGAATTTAGCTTCGTTGCATATCAAAAATAAGGGCTTCGGCTTCCCAGGCATGCCTTCAGTTGTTTCCGTCATGCATCGCATTGGTTGTTTGGTTTTTGAAACTGATATCTTGTCTGTGCCCAAACCCGAGACTTTAAACAATCCATTCTAACGAAAGTCAAACAACTTGGTCTTGGTCTTAAATGACGAAAATTTAATAAATCGGGTCAACCTCTTTTTGTTAATTCAAACGTGTCTGTTTAGGGTTTGAAACAGACCTTATCAATGAAGATTATAGCTTATTATCCAAATAATCCTCACTAGCACCTCTTGCGTCATCATGTATAAATGTAAACAGACGCGCTTTTAAGCGGTATGAAAGAGCGCCAATTGCGTTTTCTACTGATTCTTGTGTAAACAAGCCCTGGGAATTAAACAGCGTTAGATACAATCACTGGGGAATGCAGTAAATGACAATTTAGGTATTCAGATGGCGCATCAATTACTGAAAGTTTGACCAAATCATTATTTCTAAAAACCTTCACAGCTGTTAGTCTTTAAAAATCTAACTTACATCAACGATCATATCTCGCCAGGGCAGTCCATCACATCGAGGTTAGCAAACACTCGTCATCAAATAGGGCGATTTTTTGTAAAATCCAATCATTATTTCGATAAATTAATGCTCTCCTAGTCTGTCAGAAGCAATGTTTTTTCGTCATTATCGTGCGGTTTGTCTTGAGATTTCGCGAAAAAACGCTTGTAGATGCCGAAAAATTACTTGAAATAGCTGAAGCGTATTATCTATGACACTGGTCTTCTCTATATAAACAAAATTATAATACTATAGACAGCGTTTACATAAAACCCACTTGTACACATAGGCCGTTCTGTAGACACAGCGTAAATTGGTTAAAATTTTATGGGAAAACTATATAAAGTATAGGAAGCTACCAAGCATCACCGCATAGGTCGGCCGTCAGATTTGAAGCCGTTTAATGGACGTAAACACGAGTTGACCGTTCTTCCATGTGTTATGCCCTGCTAGAAACATAATTATTTTTTATGCCTCATGTCTGACTTAAATCATTTAAATGATCCATCCGCCTCTACAAGTCTGGAGTTGGGGACAGTATTTACGGAGGTGGTAGACGTCCAGATAAAACATCCAGATTTTAACTGTCAGCTTTTGTTTTTTATGCGTTCTTTCGCTATTAAAAGCACAGCCTGATTTGGCTTTTCAAATGACAACTTACATCTTTTTGCCTCGCCTATAAAATTTACTTTGTTTTGACTGAAAAGCAAAGCATCAATCGAACATAATTCGTATTCAGTTATCCGCCGGAAACAATGATCAACCATTCGTCAAGATGCATATTTATTCCTTACTATATTTTATACGATATGCCGCTTTAAGCTAGTCTTAACGCCAAATATTTCATTTAACACCAAATACGGGAATGTCATCCGGCCATTGGACTTAATCAGCTAAAATATAAGAGCTTAACAAAACGACTGGTATCAATATTTACAGGAGTATTTTCAAGCATCCTAAATAAAACGTCGATAATTAATTATAAATCAGCATTGTAAATCTTAGGAAACGCCTACATGGCAAAGAGAGTGCCTGTTTATTTTTAAAACCTACTGAGTTCACAACAAACCAAAAAGAATAACGCATTTCCGACCCTTTCCGGAAGAGCAATATAGAGTGTTTGGTTATAAAAGATTTACATTGCTTCTTATAACGTCACTATCGTCTTCATATATATTGCAAAATGTCTGCCAAATTCGAAGCAGTTTGTTGTAGCTGATTAAAAGGACCTAAAGCGTGTAGTCATTTGTTCGAGTAGTTACGATTAAAGAACTTGACTAAGCACTAGACAGCGTAATTATTTTTATTTTTAACCTACCATGCGATCTAAAGCTTTAATGTAGGCATCCGTAATTTTAGGGAACGTGGTGTTTTATGCTGTTTCTTATGCAAAAATGATTAGTTACCAAGTTCTGACTAAACTAAATTGGCAAACTCCCAAGATGCGCTATAGTTAAATAAGTATTGTTAATTACTCGCAAGCCGGCCAAAGCTTATAAACCAAATCTCAAAATTAATGATGATTGACTTTACAATAATTGAAAATATTAAGAAATATTTTAAGCAATATTACGTTTATAAAATTACGACTTTCAGCGAAGATAAAATTCCACAAACGTCTAAAGTCCATGTGGCTGAGTATTCTTAGGTGTTAGGTGTACATAACGTCTGCCCACGCAAAAAACGATCAAAGAAAATAGCACAATTAAAATGAAGTTTTAACTAGTCCTTTGATAAAGTTTGCCCTTAGATATTTTGTTACGGCTCCTCTGCTGGTCATAGGTTACATAGCATGAAGCTGGGTCACATCAGTTAGAATTTCACTTGCAAGGAGACTATTTCTAAGTCAGTTGCAACATTCATGGAGTCAAAATTTATTCAGGATATCTGTAATATCTTTCCTGAAACCATCTGATATTTTTCTAATGTCAGATGTTAAAGGCAGTAAATAATGCAACAGTAGCAACTTAAGATAATCTCTATATGCGAGTTTCCACACTGGCCTGAAAAAAGGATTCAGACAAAATTTCAAGCGAAGTTTAGAATCTTCTAAACAACAGCCCTTTTCGGTGCATGATGTGTTCAAGAGATAATCTATTGCAGTTAACAGATTCATCTACTTTCTGAGTATACCTTGGCGACCGCAGTTTGAGAACTGCACAACCCTATGACAGAGAAAGCCCAAATATTATGCGAAAGAGTCGGTAAATATTCGTTGTACGTGGTCTGAATGAAAAGGCCTGCGACACTTACCATATTAATTTATTCAGTTTTGTTTGTCAACAAATCTAAATCTGTTTTTGTCTTACCTTTCTATGTTTTTTGCCCATCTTAATGGGAGGGTTTAATAGGATCAAAAACTGAACTTATTTTTTGCGTATTTTCCGCCCAAATGCGTCTATGGTTAGCTGATGAGTAATCAAAGACAAAAAAACACCATTTTAGATTAAACTGAAGCTTTAAAATCCGCGTTTCTGAACCAACCAAGACGTGAGGTAACACAAACCAGAAAAAACTACCCATTTTCGGGGTGTCTTGTAGTATTATTATCTGGAAACGGGGTTTTCAAGCTGGACAGTAGAAATGCCGGCGCTGGAGTGGTAGGACAGTACGCCTGTTCAGAAAAACGAGCATTTGTGAATAATTTTACCTTATTTGCCATCCGTCCGTCTTTTTACCCGCGTATTTAAACTCATTTGGGGACAGTGAAGTGGAACAACTCGTCAGCCATCTGCGTCGGCATTTCTGGCCTGCCTAAGTCCCATGCCCGTGGGTGTAATAGGCAAACACACTTTTTACATCTTGAGTGTTCAGACATTTGTTTGTGCTTAGTTAGACAGTTTAGGGCAGAAGGCTTCGCACAAGGCAGGCAAGGATCTCGAGAACTCTGGCTAAATTGCATTAAAATGGACATTAACAATTCCAGGAGAATTGCTAGTTGCGCTCTGTGTGCATATTGGAATTAGAAATTTAAACGAGATGCCAACCCTCCTGCAGTTCAGTGTGTTAAATTAAGAGGCAATCGTAGCATAAGAGATTTTTATTAAATGTTTTCTCCTGATCGGTTGCCTGTGCAGGGCCTTTGTTTTCAGATGTGTGAGTCCTCAAAGAAGTCGTTATTTGCAGCAGGGCACTAAAACCAGTGTAGATATAAATTGCGCCAAATGATATGCCAGCAGGTGTTTGAATAGTCACAGGGGGCGATTTGTTTTCCCAGGACACACGAGTAATGAGTACAGATAAGACAGTGGTGACTATGTTACCCAACAATAAACGGTTTGCCGACAGGCTTCAGAAACATATGTTTCTGTTTTTCCGAATGAGCAGATAATGGTATAAAAGCACCGGCGATTATTTGTTTGTAAAAAAATAAAACTCGCTGTCTGGACCGGTCGTATCGTGGTTTATTCATGCATCCCAATGACAAATGATAAAAAATGCATGTTGACCTTCTCTGGAAAGTTTTAATTTGTTAAAATATTTTTTGGAAAAACAACCTGTTCCCTATCAACAAGGTTGATAAGCCTAAATACAGCTTTGCAAAATCTGCACTAGCAGAGGCTCATAGCTTGCATTATGAGTAGTAAAGGTCGGTTGGTAATAAAAGGAGCCTGCATGCTGCAAATGTATTACAATTACCAACACAGCACAAAAAGCCTGTTCATCTGCACCCTGCTTTTAAAGGCACGCGTAAGCTTATTAGCCTACTGGGCTTCAATCTTCATTATTCAAAATATAATACAAACTGTTCAACTGATTGCGCGGGAAGTTAGTCCCAAACGTCCGTTAACCCTTTGTTCATAGGAATTTTCCAGTAAAGGTGAGCAATCATTATTCGCACACGTTCTTCTTTTACTATGTATCCTTAGACTAAATAGCACTTGGTCGAGGGTTTGCAAGGTGGGCCTTATAATCGTCAATATTTTATGGGCACCTCGAGTTTACGATGTGTCTTCGCTCGCTTGGGAAATCGGGCTTTTTTGTAAGCACGAATGCATGCAGTAACTGGCCTGTCGCATGAAATGGTGGCAAAATTCGGTTTGCAAAGGTTACTTGAGTAGGAACGTCATATCGATCATCGTACAACCTATTCCAAGAATATTTCAGACACGCCAGGATGCTAGTTTTGAATGAGCTTCTTTCCGACGACCTAGAAAATCATACTCTTTAAAAATAGTCCCTAAATTAGTATGGTTTTCGTTGATTTTTGATGCTTTAATACTAAAAATACATTTTACAAAGGAACCAAACAAAAAGTTTTTTCTTGCACCCGTTTGGCAACAAAGTAGTTGGATACATTAATACGAAATGTAGTAAAGCCCTAGAAATACCTTTCAGTTCTGAATGAAGTTTGATTTTGGCCTACAGATGCATTTGCGCTTAGGGTTTTTGTGTAAAGTAATTGTTATATTGCTTTACGTTATTTAAGCATTTTGAAAATGAGCAAACTTGACGTTAAGCAAATGCCAAACTCTATGTTTGAAACAATTCGCATAAAAAGAAACTTCTTAATTCAAAGGATATCCTTTCTGTAAGTCTGACTTTAAAAAAGGACATTAATTCCTACCAAATAAGGATAATAGTTTGCACATTAATTTCTCAAAATATATTTGAATTTATAGGAACCATTTAGGTAATTGATTTCACCTAGAGCGGGTTTTGTAGACGGCCAAAGCAAAGCGCATCCAAGAATCGGCATTCTCGTGTGAATGATATAAATTGTTTGCGTGTTTTACAACTTTAAGCTGTATACTCCAACTTACATGATCCGTTTTTGATCGAAAAGAAGTTTAAGGTGTTTGACTAATATTTCCTGAAATATGTCAGTAGTGAGAGTACTGGTTATTCATTAAACTTTTGTCTTGTATAATATGGATAAATTCACTACTAGGATGTTCCGTAATACATAAAGCGACTCGTGGCATCTCCATTAACTTATGAACTGCTGAGATCATCTCGAAGCGATCTCAATTATTTCAGGGGTAAGCGTGTTGGACATTTTGTATGTCGGACTTGAGATGATGATAAGTCAGCAATTCCTTTCGTCAGATGTGTATTTTGCCAAACGTGTAACGTCCACAATTCCTGCGCATTAACATGAAAACTGTGATGTCTTTTCGACCATTTAACCTTGAATTTTTAAAATTATTTCTTGAATAATCGTGCGTTGCTTTGTTAAAACTTTCTGTTAAGATTTTTTAAATAAGCATCATAAATTAGCAATGTAATGCGCAAATGTCGCCGGGACAAATAAACTGAATCGAACATGCCATTGTGGGCAGTAAATTAACTTCATACAAACAAATTTCTACACCTTTGAAACAAGCAAACAAACGTAATCGACGCTTCTTGGACTTTATCATATAAGTTACACTGGATGCTGTCGTTGGATGTGAATTCTTCTGTCAGTGAACTGTGCGCCTACGAGACACTAGGCGTTGCAAACGAAATACAGATTTGGTTAATGGCCGTTTAATTTCTTTTTGTGAACATGGGATAAGGGTCGGAAAAAAACTGCAGTTAAAAAGGCGCTCCGCAAAGGTCAGGGTTTCATATTTGTCTTAAACAAGTACTCAGAATATCGGTCGGTTTCCAATAGCCAAACGTGATAATTCAGATCTGATGTAACAAGTGACCTGCCACGATGGCTGCTTACCGTTGGGTATAAAAACCTCTCCTTCTGCTGGATGGATGATTGTTATTACAAGAAAGAACTCGTAGTGTTTTTGGGGTCGTTGTTGTGGAACAATCACCGACTTGGCCGTAGGCGTGGGCTTGCAGGAGAGAGTGGCGTTACGTTATTGGGAGGCATAATACAATAATCGAGGTGCCTTATCATTACGCAAATCAATAGGAATGTTTTAATAATGAATAAGTTACCTCGACATACGGCGAGTGATCGATCTCAAGAAATATTAGCGCGAATTCCGTAATTGCGTTTTTAACTGGGAAAAATTACATAGGCTGCGATGGTACACGGATTATTATGCAGCATATTCCTATGATACTTGCAATCATCCATAATGTTAGTTTTTAAATGCACTTCTTTTGACCTCCAATAAGACACGTACACGGGAAAGAGTGTCACTTATGTAGTATGCATTTTTGATATTTGGTTTTCATTGGTCTTATAAATTCAAGTAAACTTAATTGGAAGCACGCGTAAAAACGTGCATTCTTTTACTTTTTTGGTAATCAATCATGTTTTTGGACTATGCGATCTTTATTACCGTGCAATGTTCATCCATACAGCATGGTACTTGTCCGTTTATTGTTTTTTTTCTTTTGAAGCATAAAGCACAGTCCCCATTCATTGAAAAATCCAATGGACTTAACGCGATATTTTAAAGGCATAACAGAAAATATGGGTGTTGTACGCGGAAAGCAAACAACCTGTAGACAAAACTCTTTAAACGTTAGTGCAATGGCTGATCTAACTCAGAATTAATCGCGAATTAAAGAACCTTTTCAGAATCCAAATATGCACTTTTAGTATAATATGTAAAGATCATGTGACCGGCTACCATGCCAGTAAACTAAAGCATATCCCTGTGCATGTTGCCTTTGAAGTATTTGTGAATTTATAAGGTCATCGAAAATTAACAAAAAATGCTGCTGTTTAAGAAGTTATTTGGTATCTGGTGCGGCTTTTATAGGAGATCAACAGAAAGCGCATTCAAAAGCCAACGCTGCGGCCAATCTACAGCAAATTTCAAATTTCGGACTGTACCTGAAAAGGTCTGTTTTGAAAGAGTTACTCCAAGTTTGCGCATTAATTTCCTTGGAAATTTAACAAGGCATGTTATCAACACAGTCTACAGAAAAACATCTTAGAGCCTCCATTAAAGAGTATGAACCGACTTTGACGTCAACATCAGCGCTTAAGAGTTGAAATAATTTGTTCAAGCGTGTTTGAGCTGGTAATGGCGTCAAAAAGCAGCAAATTATAGGGCGTGAAACATTTTGTCCCCGCAGTATTGTGTTGTGTCAAGTCAGTTTTATCCTCGCACTGATAAAGACTCTTTGCCGTTCACACAGCAAGGTCGTTAAACGTTCGGTTACCGCTATCATCTTTGCGTTCGACTGTTGCACATAAAAGTTCGTGTACTATTCAGCTAACACCACCCCCCACGGAATATCCATCTGCCCTAAACTTTCGAAAGGAATGCGATACTTGCCTGATTTCAGCGCACATTTATAGTTACATGCCGCGTAGGCGATCGAACACAATGTGCGCGCCGAGCCTCATTGCCTATCAACAAATACACATCACCTAGCATGTTAAACCAACAGACTGAAAGCGTAACGCGCTCGCGACTAGACCTCCCATAAATACCACGACCACTATGAGTGCACGTTAACTACGCAGTAGATATTCACATTAAATATCGAGGCAACTTATACCGACGTGATAACCATTTTTGGCATTAGTCACCATCAGCCAATCAGACGTCGACAGCTGTCGCACATATCAGTTCTAAGATTAAGCCACGTAACGTTTGTTCTGCCTGTTGTTATCCGTATAATAATCGGTATGGGACGTTCACCGATCTAGTCGTAACGTGAAACATGTTCGGCTAGTTGTGGGTTAAAAATTTGTCTGGCGATCTCGTTGGAGGTTGCAAAGAGGTCGCGCATAACGAACAAGAATTCCAGTTTTGAATTGTCCGGATTTCATTTGTTAATGGTTGAGAAGTCGAAAATGGCCACTATCGGCGCCTTTATCTCTTTATTCCGCATTGTCACTGCCCGAAGACCTATTTTCCCTGAGAAAACTAAAGGCATGGCAGACAATCAATTTTCGAACTTTTATCAGATGGGTAAACGGTTCGTCACTTTCTTATCACCGGTTATTCTTCGAACTAACGCATCGAGATAGCTTTCAGGAAACACTGTTCCCCGATACGGAAGCTAGCCATGAAATTTCGTCCAACGAAGTCTGCTTTGAGGCTGATGTACCCCAGACCCCCGATGTTTATGGTTAACTCTCGTGAAGGTTCGATCGTCGATTTCAACGATGTCGCCTGTGTTCTACACACCAGGGTGCAGCAGGCACGGTGAATGACGCGTGAGTTAGTTTATCGGGACAGTGGACTTGCGCAGCATCTACCGCACCCTTGACCTGGTGTCAAGACGGAGTCAAGAAGACTGCGGACATGTTCGAACCCGCACCTTATCGTGCCACTCCACACTCCCTGGTTCACACAGCAAATGACCAGGTTTTTGATCAACAAAAACAGCAGTAAAAACACCCCAAAAGGGGGTTAGAAGGACGATGGTGGCTGGGCAGCCATGCCCACCACTTGTGTACCCAGTGGGAGCGCAAGCTTATCTGCCGGCAGGGAACTCGGTGCTAGGGAACCGCCAGCGCATACCGGGCTGCAAGGGCCAGGGTTTATTAATACTGACGTAGCACACGCTTACTAACCTTTTGACCAAGGTAAGCTGTCGTGGCAAGAGGCTCACGCAATCAGTATGGTCTAACTTCCTAGCATCCTTAAAAAGCTTAGTGAAGAGTAGAAAGTAACTATGTAGTGCGCTTACACCTATTCGCGCTTCACAAAGACACTGAAGGCTGAAGAAGATATTGTAATTCTCAATGCAGGCGAAGATGTGAGTTGCTCAGAAGGAGCAGAAGAAGAAGAAGAAGAAGAAGACGAAGACGAAGAATAAGAAGAATACGAAGAAGAAGAAACGATCGCTGAAACAAGGGTTTTATTCGCATGACGTTTCGGGTTCCCACTTAAATCCATCATCAGAAACAGTGGCAGAAACGGGTAACTCGTGAATAGGAAGTTGCAGTATTTATAGGATGCAGTCGCTATTAGAGTTGGCGTCATTTCTCCGTACCACTGCCGCGTGTTCGGCAATTCGCGCCTGGGTCGCGGCCCAATTTTGCGAGACCCGGCCACGCATTCAAGTTCGATGAGGCCGAAATTCTCGCGAGAGACGATAATCGCGTGAGCCGCGACTTGCTTGAGTCATGGTCCACTGTACCTCAGTCTATCAACAAGTGCAACGACATCCCCACTCAATATTCCGTGCTGAGGATTAGCCTGGCCAAATTAATTGACCACTCGGGTAGCGCGCAAGCCTGTGAGCCATCTGGTCGAGCCATTATCACGCCAGCATTCAACACGGGTGATGAGATTTCAGCAATTAACAACTAGCATGCCGGCCATCTAGCAATTAGTGCACCAGCGGGCAACAATTATTGATAAAGAGAAGCGCGGTTACTTGCTACAGGTATGCGGTAGCCTAGCGACTGCATCTTATAAATACTGCAACTTCCTATGCACGAGTTACCCGTCTCTGCCACTGTCTCTGAGGATGGGTTCAAGTGAGAATCCGGAAAATCATGATTATCGTGTGGCCCACAAGTGGGTGAACGCGAGCATGGTGACGTCCACATGAGTTGGTTTAAAGGGATAGTACATTTATGTTGCGTCTGCCACACTCACCCACCTGAGTCTGTTCTCATGAAGGAGTCGAAAATACCCGAGTTAGGGTCAAAAAGAGGTGAATGGCACGACGCAAGCCTGCTGCCTGTCGTCCTCGTTCACCCTCCCCCCTATGTGATTCAACCTTGTTGTACGTGCGCAGCTGGTCTTGGTCCATCATAAAACCCGCGTGGCCCGTCATAGAAACCCTGTTTGACAACCCGCTCAAACGAATGAGCCAATATATTTGACGAAAAAAGGTCGCATTTTGTTAAATAATCCTGACTCCGAACCGCCAAAAAACATGACACCTATCTACCTTTCAAGTGGTTTAAGGCAACAAGCGTGAAATAATCAAGACAACTTTCAACAGAGCGGGGGGCAGGGTTGAATATTTATTTATAGCATATGTTTCGTTGTCAGTCACTTATAACTAAAACACAGACATGGGAAAGGAATCGGCGCCCGAGACGGTGCTTTGTGATTCTTAGCGAAAGATCCGTGACTGTCCCCGGATGTTGAGATACAGTCGACAGATGGTGTAAGCTAGTCAAATAAGCAAATCAAGCCTTCTCAAACAGCTTCATCTCTACTGGATTATGGATGCTCTAGTGCACCTCCAACGTCTTTGGTACACGAAATTATGCCGGAACAAGGACACAAAAAGCCACTACCAAGTACGACTTACCAGATTTTAAATAATCGACGAGCTTCTAAAGACGCTAAAATGACCTAAAGCAAATGAATCCTAATAAATACCGAGGCATTACGTCAAGTGTTTGCTGTCCATCGTAAACACACACACACAAAGTGTTGACGAAATATGGGAAATTGGTCGACCCCCAGCATTCCAGCCTCCAGCTTGTGGACGTTTTTTTAAATTATTGGTAACTTATTCACGACAAGACTGGAAACCAATCAAATGTAGTTGGTCAGCGTCAGTTGCGGAACAGATGCCTATTTCTGTCCTGTGAATCCAGGTAGCAGGTGGAGCTTTTTTGTCAAAGAACGAGTTCTTATTCTTTAGAGGTCCGAGTAATTTAAGATGATTGAATGACGTTACACATTGCTACAGACTCTAAACCTAACGCAAGAATTTCCCTAACCTGTAAAAATAAATCTTCACATGTCAATTGTCTCAGTCTACTTCAGTTCATGTTCTCTTGTGCCTTATTCAAACAGGCCAGTCTCGACAAATCGGAGCATCGGTGCACCAAAAACTAACCACTGTTCATAACAGCCGATGTCAAAAGTGCTGCAGAAATTAAGTTTGTGATTGAGCTTATTGCAAAGAACCAGTCTGCGCGTGCTGTGTCTCAAATGGTAGAAATTTTAAGTGTAAGAAAGCCCAATCATTAGACGTCTCTTACCCCGCAAACAGAGAGTTATCGATCTCGTGAAATGTTGGCCGGAATTCTGAAATGCTTTTTTGAAGAAGAAGGCTTGCTTAGGAGAAGTCATAAAAATGGCTGTTATTCGGCATTGTCCTACTCTATTCCAGATTTCCTGGATGCTATCTCTTTAATGCACCTCCTTTGGATCTCCTATAAAACCGCACTTGATAAAAATGACTACTTTATTTGCATGCATTTTTCGCATGTATTGTCAGTGCTTTTATAGAAAAGGCGCAAACATGTTTTATTATACATATCTGTTAGAAAATAACGTTGTTTTTAAATTTTATATCCGCGAAAAGGGCGCTTTTTAGTTTTAAGAAGCCGACAATCATGAGATTTTTATTAACATGCAAGGTAAATTCATTCAGCTTCGCACCTCTATGTTTACCGGTTTTTCCCTTGAAGTATACGGCACAGTTCCCATCCATTGCAAAATTTTATGAAATCTACATGATATATTGCTAAAGACATAACAGAAAATATGGTTTTCTGTACGCGGGAAATAAACAACCTGTAGACTGAACTCGTTTAACTTTAATCCAACGGCTTACTTAGCTCAAACTTATTTGGGAATCAGAGAACACATTCATAATTAAAGTAGGCATTTTTTGAGTATAATATATATAGTGTTATTTGCTACCACATGAGTAAGTAAAGGCACATTTTTGTGCATGTTTTCAACATAATATAGTTGCATTTATAATATCAGCCCGGAGCAATGTGAAAAATGCATAATATTTCAGCAGCCATTTTTACCGCATGGGGTTCCTACAGGAGGTCATAAGTAGGTGCATCTAAAAGCCACCATCCCAACAGGTCAGAAAAAATATAGAATTATTCCGGATGATAATATATTTTACAACCTTGTCTAGCTTATTCCTTCTCTTTGGACACGTAATTTCGGAATTCTGGCTAAGACTTATAAGATCGGTCACTCATTATAAGTGGAACTGACATGAAAGTCAAAATACGAGAAAGAGTCTACGCACAAAATGATACTTCACTGTTTGTCTTACGGTATCCATTTTCTGCGATCTTTTAAACTAGCAAAGGATGCACTAAACATCTAGGCGATTTTATCGACAGAAAAAGCGTAACAGTTTGCAATTTCCTCACCTTCAAAGGTAGTAACCAAGTCCACAAGAAGGAGCTGGGATCACTGGAACATGAGGTTCGGATTCCCATTCAGACCCATGGACACGTGTGACAGTCTGGAACATCAACGTTATTAAACTCTTGTTCCAGCGACTGCATCAGTCTCTTAAAAACTGCCTTCTATTGGCCTGTTCGCTTTTATTGTTGCAACAAAGGTGCTAACATACGGATGAGTTCCTTAAGCTACAGTGTGCTAACTGGTCAGATACTTGCGGTAGTGTTATGAATTATAAGCGTGTCTGAGAGTAATACTAAACTGCTCCCAGCATCTAGGGAATGTTTTATGTTCCAGACTCCTACAACCGTCATTTACCAGTGTCACTTGAACTCTAACAGCAGACTCAGTTCTAACAACATTGTAGACTGTAAGAATAATTTCCCGAACTCCTTGGTCTCCTCTCGACAGAACATAATAGTAATAACGCTGGTTCAATGTTAGAGCAGAAAATAAAGTAGTAATGCGAGCCACGATAAAAGTAATATTTAGCAAATCAGTAAATGTCAAAACAGCCTAAGAGGAAAAAACACAGCCAGCGGAAAGCAAATTCACGTGTTAATATTGATGGAACTTCAGCAAGAAGTCGCCGTATATCTTGCAACATAAGGTAACTACTTTCATGTGTCGCAAAAAAATTCATCGGGATGCTTTTTCAAGCGTTTGTTGCAACATATCCAGCACACATTTTTATACTGGCTAAGTAGCTGCCAATGGGTTTGTCAGGTGACTCTCTTAGATGACGGACAGGCTCGACCAATCAGGAAAGAAGAACATTTCAAACCAAAGCGCGTCTGGCAGAAAAATTACAATGATAATTTAAGGGAGACTCCACTGATTTCATTCAGACATTTCAATGCTGCATAAACAATTCAGTAAACTGGCAATCAACTTCGAATTTTATTTTCTCTGGATTTCTCAATATTTTACAAGAACACTTTCGGAACACATTTATCCAAACAGCTCAGCTTTCACAACTAACCTCACTGTTTCTGCCAGCAATGACACACATCTAACAAAAAATGAAACCACGGATTATGACTCCGATGGACTCGACAGCTATAACAACCTTCATGCCAGCATTTGGGTGATTGTTATGTTAAGTCTGACCTGTCTTTTTGCCATTGCTTTCATAATGTGCGGACTGTTTGGAAAGGCAGATGCCTACAAACTCCCCACTAGCGCACAATCTCCGTTTGGGGAAAACGGTGCTAGTACTGGCTTTCACCCCGGTGGTCTTTTTGGAGTGAGTGACGGCGAGCTATAGGTCTCGAAGCAGATGATTCCTTTTACGGCGTTACTTTTGCTATTTCTGACAATAGAAGCTCTCATTTTAAAATAATTCTAACAAACAATTCACACCAGAAAAAGTTTCGAAAATAACTTTCACTTCCCTACTTGGTTTTTTTGAACATTGTTCCGTTTTCTTCTTGTAAAACATACTGTAAATTGTTTTTTACACAACGTGTTAAGCCAGCTCTACATATGTACGTACATATTAACATACATATTTTTGACAAGCAAAACCTTACCCACAAACCGCTTACTATAAAAAACACTGCTGTATACGTATTGTATGTTACGATTGTTTTGACTAAGGCCCACAAACAGTGGTTGACGTAAACAAGAATATTTATTAATAAACCTAATATGATCATACCGATCTGAATTGGCTTGAATGACTAGAAACTATTAAATGCAGTTCTTCACATAGTCTAAAAATACTCATCAGGGAGAAACGATGGTCTGAATTAAAATTTTGGAATGACTAATGCATAGGAAAAACTAGCCAATTTCATTTTAAACTTATGAATTATTAATTTCTTAATATCTTAAATATTACTCTCGAGAAACTGAATACAGTCACTAGAACAATTGGCAACTAGTTAGAGTTTGCAAGGCGATATTAACAGGATTAATTCTTTCCACTTCAATTTTTAAGATTAGCAGTTCCGCTGGTCTGCAGACTATCTACGAAATGCCTTGTGCTTCACCATGTAACGGCCCTAATTCCAAAAAGTGCACATTAAACATAACGGCAAAATTTCAATTGCGTCGTTTTATCGAGTAATAATATCTTTAAGAAATCGTTCACTGGAGAGCAAATAGCAATCCTGGGCTAGGTAAGTGGTAACCTGATTTGATTTGCGTGTTCAGTCAAAGTCCAGTTTTGTCTCACATTCCTTATTTAAGATACAATTAACATATGCAAGCATTCGAGCGTTTTACAAATTAGCTCTTTCCTGACGGTCGCTTACCATTGTGAGGCATATTCAACGTGATTTTCAATCGGGAACTAAAGCGAAAGTCAATCCAGTTAATTTGAGTAACAAATGCTAACGTAAAGTGTAGATAAAGGTGCTAAAATGCATTATTTTGTCGTCTTTAAGCAAAATGACTGTAAAGTACATCTATAGCAGACGAACTTAAGACAAACGTGCCTTTCCTCTATGCACATCAAGGTCATTTTTGGATAAAATAAATACAAAATTTTCATTGTTTGCTCGTAATTTGCTTTTGATGAAAAGCTGGCGCTGATTAGAAAACTGATATTATTCTTCCTATAAAATTTCATTTGGAACGTAGGATAGCCCTTAAGCGGCTTCAAATGGAGCAACTTTTTCCTCATTGGTCCTCTATGAGGTGTAGCCATGTTTTTTTGTTATTGTTGTACGATTTTTAAATACGTCAGGCGTTACCTTGATCAGTCGGTTACGGTAATAAATAAAGCACCTCAAAGCATACATTACTCTTAGCTCCACATTCTGCGCATTAAGTTACGTCAACATGTATCATTAGAGAAGACGGAAGCACCTCGAATATTCTTGCAATCTGAAAAAGTCGATCATCTCCAGTTCGCTTGACCAATAATGTTTTCGTTCGAATTCAACTCGCACTTGAGTGTTGTGATACCTAAATCAACCAGGTACTAACTATAATTAAAATGTCGTATCCTCTGGAGTCAAAACTAAAATTTGCAAGTTGTACTTCTTCTCTTTCCAAAATAATCCCTCCATTGTTACTTGCAAATACATTTACTTAAGTAAAAATAAACAAGTCAAAGAAGCTATTTCTTCCAATTTGTTTTATGTTAGCCTACATCTGTTGCGTTTATTTTCGTTTAGACATTTGTAATATTAACTGAAAGTCCTGCCCATAATAACGGATAAATGCGCAGGTTACTGTCAACACCTGCCATAAAATTTTATGACGTCATTAAACTCTGCTTGTTCTTCGCCCTTGGCCTTGTTTCAGTTTATATCAGGAAAACAAACTTCCAATACCTGCCATGGATAAAAGAGGAAATACTTGACCTGATTTGGACAAATATATAATAGATGCATGCTTTGCATAAAAACAACCCGATTTCTAGTCGCATAAATGTTATTTCCTTCAAAAGTTCACGATTTAGGGTTTTTTGCGCGGTCACTATAGTTCGTTTGCATATTCAGCATACCCATTGCACCGAAGTTTTTAATAAATGCTACCGCCTTTGAATATACATCTCCTGGTCGTATGTGAAACAAATAGTCTTATGGTTTAACTCTCCCAAAAAGTGGGTTTGAATACCACTGTATTAACCTTCATGTCTTTTTTGCGGACATAGTCAAAAGCAAGAACCCTTTAGGGATTTTTGAGACTAAGCAATTGGGGAACAAAACACAATAGATGAAGGTAGTTCCAATTGGAAGAATTAATAATTTGTCTTAGAGATTAACTAGGCCTTTTTTGAAAGAAACTGTTAATCACAGAATAGGTGGGCCTCTGCAATAGCCTGCCTATTACTCTAACCTCGGTAGCTGACTCATTTGGTAAAGGAAAACAGCAACTGCAGCCTTTTGATCCTTCGTAGAATAAGCAGCCAAATAAAGCTTGTTTTTCTGTAGCACAAAACACAGGGCCCTGTCTGGGATAGGCGTCCGTATATTTAGCAGTATATTATAAGGACCCCCTTTTCATAATTCGAAATTAAGTGCCTAAATCCTTAGATATATTCATTTAATTTGTTACACGGAGGAACTAATATAGTTTACTATTACTAAGCAGCGGCAATAATTTATGTCGTAAATGTTCTAAACGTTTTCTAAACTGAGATTTCCTTATTTGATTCTGCTACTGAACCAGAAAAGGTACTTCAAACACGCCACTTATTTTTATCATTATCATTGTCCGACGTCAGCTACTTTTGTTAACAAATATTGCTTCGGGTATTTTGCAATGTTCATTTAAACGCATTAAACACAATAAATGTACACCTTAAACGCCTATCCCACAGAACACGGTTACGAAATCCCAGGGGTTGCAAAATGTTGGTTGAGGGTGGCCGACTGACGACGGTTAATAAGCCAAAAATATTTTTTTATCCTTCATTTTTGTCAAATTTGCCATCCAGACATTACCACTGGTCACTTGAAGGCCACTGGAGTTCTGTATTTAGCCAAATTACACAAAGGGACGTAGGAGTTCCGTATCGCGATCTGTAGGTTCTTTCTAGCATAGTTAATGTGCACATATCTATGGTATTCACTATCTGGTGGGATAACGAAGACAAAGGGAGGACGAAGACGTTGACCAATCTGTACTTAAAGTGACTTTTTCGAAACTCTCTCGTTTCCGTTCAAGAGATATTGATGTGTCTATTTATATTGGCCTTCACTTAATCGGCCATGTCGTTTGCGTCGTGTTCTAATCGAGGCTGATGCAAAAACGTCCACCTGCCTGTTTGTTGCTAATTGACTCTGAGCCCTCCGGGGCGAGCTGCCGGGTAGTTTGTATCATCCTTGTCCCCCTCTCTGCCGTGGTACTTTTAATTAAATAGACTTGCGCGTTTCCCTGTCATCTTCAGCAAATAGTGTGCATCTAGAGGCTGATCACATAGGGTGGTAGTAAACAGGTGTTTCATGCTGATCACATGGCGTCTAGCTGGCTCCTTTCCCTCTTCCTTGTATGCCAGCTGTTGGAAGTGCTTGACCTTATCTGTGACTGTCTCTGAGGATGGGTTCGACTAGGAGTCCGAAATATCAGGCCAGTAATTTTGTTGTTCTATTAACCGCATCTTTTTTATATTTTCATGTCCCCTTGTCCCTGTCCGGATACCTTTGAGCCTCGTGTGTGGTACCAACCTGTTAGGTGGGATGAAGTTACACAGTCGAAAATCAAACCTCCGAGCACTAATCAAGCCATCTTCTACTTGGCATTGCCGATGACTCTCAGCGTAACCAAAGGCGAAATTACAATTCCGCAAATGGATTTTTTCACTGACCCCTGAGAGCTTTGCATCGCAGTTGGTTGCCTGTTGACGGTCATGCGATCTTGTGTCGAGGTCTGTGTCCAGTGCACGAACGTACATCATATTACGGTGTTTGTATCTTATGCTGTAAAATAATGCAGGATGTCACGTTGTCGACAGTAGGTCTTATCAACTCACTACTAAGAGTCAAATAGAGAATTCGGGGTTAGTGAACATGAAAACATAAAAATATCTTTCATAGAAGGTACCGGAAGCTCAGATTTCGGTTTCCGAAAATCATCGACCGTCTTCTCACATTTTTGAATTAGAACTGCGCACAGACCGGAGACAACTATCGCATAAATCAAAAATAACTGATGAACTACTCGTGACTCTGATGATTGAACATGCAACATGGAATGGCACCGAAGCAGAGGCGTCGCCTTATTTGACGGAAAGCGGTCGTAACTTCAAGTCCGACGAAAAAGTAATACCAGCAAAGATGTAAAAACTATGCGTGCTGAGACCTGCCGGATTTGAGCTTCCTGCCTCCTCTGGCAACATTGGCGGGTCAAATTGGCGATTAATTTGAAAGCCTATGATCAGCACCTGTGATATCGTCTCGGCTACCAGCGTCAAAGCAATCGACGTACCAGGCACGACTATCAGTGATAAATCTGATAGCTGAAAATCATAACAGGAATATTACCGCATGACAGTTGCTTTATATAAATACCACATGCTCTATGCCTTTGTTGTCTCTATCCCGCGTTCGTTCTAGGGATGGATTTCGGTGTGACTTTAGCTTTTATTGCCAGGGCTGCCTATAGAAACGATTGTATGCCGGATGGGATGAAGGTAAATGGCGAGAGTGCTTCCAGCGACGATTTGACCCCGTTTGCTCTTACACCTAGATGCCGACTTCACAGTTTACTCTGGAGGCCTGATAATGAAAATGGTTTTTGACAAAGGCAGTGACAGTTAAATATTTGGGCCCCACGTACGAAGACCGTCGATTTTTGTTCTTCCGACAGTCCTTGAAAGCATGTCTTTACAATAAATTTCATTGTTTTGATCAGCTCTTCTCCTTTTGTTAGGGAAAATGTTCTTTTTAGCCCGCATGTTGCCTTAATTATGTTCTTCACCGGCTTCCTCAACTCCGGGATATGCAAAGGTGTTTGGAAACAGCAAATGCCCACGGGCATCTCGAGGTCAGTGCAAATGCTACTTTAAATAGCGGGACAGAGCTCATGTCAGCCCGTCAGCGACTAGCCACGGATTGTTTAGCAAGAATTAGGCGCCTCAAGCGTACAGCTAAGATAGACGTCTCGCCGCTGTGATTGTAGAATCTAGGAAGTTCCTGAAGCGCCAATTCTACTACAATGCAATTCATTATCTCTGTCCCTTCATCCTTGTCTCTGTAAGATCATGAACACAAACATATGTCTTAAACTTAAAGCTTCTTATACCGATGCACAAATACATACGCAGATTATGGATACTCTGTACACATGCATCAGTAGACATGTATAATTGCTTGCTGTGTACAGCAACCTCATGGCAAAGTGAAAAAGACGTTGGTCAATCATAACATTACGTCAGCAGTGGCGACAGGGCAAAATAGATTTGCAGGCATGTGTAAATGTTAACTGTTTTGCAACTTTATTTTATGTCTGAGGACGACTTCGGGGACCAAAGGCAAAAATTTACAATTAACTTTGTTTATCTTTCCTAAAGAACTTGTTTTTTCCGAATTATTCTTCTTGGGACGCCTGTTTTCAAAGTCATACAAATGCTATATATACGATTTGCAAAATAGCGCAAAGGATGAAAAGAGCCAAATATTAGACAGTGGCGTGGTCACTAGTGGCACTGTGGACGTCATCAGGCAGCGATAAACAAAGCATAGGTTTAAATAGCCTGAGAAATTGAACTTATCTTTGCCTTTATGTTTTGTTTCGCTGATAATGGGCTTTGAGCCGGAATCCACAGTTGACGAATAACATTTGAGTTTCGTTTATGTATATTTCCTCTCAGAATGAATTTCAAAACCTAGGCATTATCAATGATGCTTGAGTTTGATTCCTTGTTGGATGTAATTGAGAATGCTACCCAGCATGTGAGGGGTATTTACCGAAAAAGCTTTAGTAGGTGGGCTGCTTCATGAACTGTCAACCGAGCTTCCGAAATGCATATCCGTTTCGAAGAGATCAATTAAGTAGAGCTGTAAAACTAGTCATCTAAACAGCATAATTTTAAAATAATTCAGTTACCGCAGGATGCTGGTTAGAGAACGATCTTCTTTAAGGCTGCATACAAAAGCAATATTCTACGAAAATGACTACTTAGGTAGCATAAATGTTTCCCTTTGATCTTTGATGCTCTTAAAAATGTAATTATATATCATGGAAAACATGCATAAAAATATTCATTCCTTTGCTCATTTGATAGAAAATTACGTCTTATTCAAATTTTATAATCGAAGGAAGGGTGTTACGTGGTTTTAAGAAAGATTCTAATTGTGAGATTTTTTTAATACCATGAAATGACCGTTCATAATTCGTCATTTTATTAAATTTACCAATATGACTGAAACTCACTGCTCAATTTTATGAACTTCGCATAGTCTCCTCAACCGCAGAGAAATGTAGTTTTCTGTATGCGGAAAATATACGGCTTGTGGTTTTCAAACCCTGAATACAAATGTAATGGCATGTCGGGTTCAAAATTATTCAGGAAATGGAAAAGCTATTAAAGGCCGAATTGTACCCTTTCTTCGAATATAAAATTAAAAGAAGTCGTAAACTGCTACCGAATGAATAAAAGGATAACATTTTTTGCGTGTCTTCCATGAAATATAATTGAATTTTTAAGGGCATCGGTAGCCAATAAGAAAAATGCACACTACTTAAGTAGTTATAGTTTTCTGAGTGTGGTTTTTTCATGCGGCCGGAAAGAAGTCTCATCGATAGCCGGTATGCTGAGGTAACTGAATTATTATAGACTTACGCTGCACGATGATAAGTTTTGCAGTCCTGCTTAATTAATCTTCTCGAAACGAAAACATATTTCGGTATTTCAGTTGACATTTCTTGAGTGAGTTTAGTTTCGAAGTGCCTGAAGGATCACTCTTGACCTCTTGCAACACTTTGCCCGATAATCAGCAAGGCAACCTCTATCGTAGCTACCGTCATTTACCATCCCAGGCTTGAATGATCGATTTCGAACAAGAAACAGCGGGTCTCTGGCCAAATGGAAGGAGTTAGGCTGAGGACTGCAAAACAAAAAGCGCGGGTTTGGTCAGTAGGTTACTCCTAATTATGATGAACTTGCGTCTGGATGGCGAGCACAAATAAACCAGAAGTGATCATCCTAGTCTCATTTTTCTTGGTTTTTATTTAATCTGCATTACATTTGACCGGTATGCAGCCTTTATCAAGGACTCCAACTTCAAATTCAGGGCACACCATACAGACGTGTTTCTTACTGCGACGCTATTGGTGGGCGACTTTCCTATGCATACATATATAGCAGAGGGGAAGCAACAGAGCTTGGGGGTACATTGATATAGAACCGCTTTGGCTTATTTGCTTTCATTCAGCCAAACGGTCAAGTGCTTATGATTCACCTGGTAGATCTCAGCTGTGAACCAGCTCCGCCAGGTGTGTGTGCGCTTATTTCTGTTCCCGATCGCAGCTGGTGGTCAGGGATTTGATTGTCTGAATGAAGGCAAACAAGCTCAAAACAGTCCGGTGCAGATCCACTCTAAAACTCTGTTGTTCCTTCTTTGCTATCGTAACTTGATGGACTTCAGCCTGGAAGGTGGTTTCCCGTTTGCGACCTCTCTTCCCCATACGAAGCCCGTTTTCCTCTAAACTCTAACGGGTAGAGGTGCGTTTATTCCGCGGAATATATATAAATACATATATCAAGTAATTAATTTCAGAAGTTATTCAGTACAGGACATGGAGTTAAATCTCCAAAACATGACGTTCTAGGGTCACACACGAAAGTTCAATTAATTGTTGAGTCGAAACCAATCGACTACCGTGGACAAACCATGCTATGCTCATTCTTCAAACGATAAGTGCCACAAGTAGTGTGAAATGTGTATGCTGGTGATACTACACCGTACTCCGACATAGATGCTAACTAAAAGCCCAGACACGTGTTTCGCCGACAATTTGTCGCCGCGTGACACCGGTGGAGGGGTTTGGCTCTTTAGTGGGTCCTCCAGCCCCTTCTATGCGGTTTCTGTTATATAAACAAGTCATGTCCCAGGGACTTAACTCCATGTCTCGCACTTAATAATTTCTGAAATTATTCTCTTGTTTTTTCTTTTAGTGTTCATATACCAGAAACCGCAAAGAGAACCCTAGCCGACCCACTGAGGTGTCGAACCCCTCGCACCCGTAACGCAGTGACAGTGTCTAAGCTTTTAGTTAGTATAAATGTCCGGAGTATAATATAGTATCTTTGGTATATATACCGGTTGGGCTCGAGAGAGAGTCCATAAGGCACATCGGAACGAGTGAGTTCCGCAAGAACAATCGGTGAGCGTCCCCTACCATTTTATATTTCCGATCGAAAACCGACAGGGCAACGGGCCCGTGGCTCAGTGGTTAGAGGGGTTGACTTCTAACAAACAGGTCGCGAGTTCAAGCCTCGGGTGTGTCACATGTTGGGGTTGGGTATGACTGGCTGACGACGACTAATAAGCCAGAAATGACCATTCCAGTCTCCCTTGTCCTTGTCGGTAATGTCATTCTGCCTATGTATCATGCGCCGCTGTGTGGCTACTGTTTGGGCTCGAGTGACAGTCCGTAAGGCACACCGGAACTAGCGAGTTCCGCAAGAACGATCGGTGAGCGCCCCCTACCATTATATATACATATACATGAATGATAGAGAATACGCGCGGCCCAGGTAATTGCATAGAAGAAGACGGGAAGGCGATCGCTGGGACCAATGGTTTATTTATCCGACGTTTCGAACTCTCACGCGAGCCCATCGTCAAGGAATGAAAAAACTGTACAGCTCGTCGTGTATTTAGCTCACCTCTGCCGGGGGTGACCTCTAGCTGCGCTGTTGATTTGTTCACGGAGTGCTTGATAGGCGATTGGCAGATCGATATGTCGATTAATCGCGTCCTCAGTTGAGTGCCACGCTTCCTGCAGCAGGCGCGCAACTCGGTTGTCTGACTGTCCTAGTATTCTCACGCTCCCAAAGTCAAAGGCGTGTCCTGGCGAGGAGGCGTGGGCGGCTACCAAAGAGAGTTTATCCTTCCGTCTCACGGCCAATTCATGCTCATGCAATCTCGTGCGGACCTGTTTTCCGGTTTCACCAACATAACTGGCCTGACCGCAATTGCAGTCTATGCGGTAGATGATCCCCGATTTCTGATTTATGGGAATGGGATCCTTGGGCTGCATGAGTTGACGGCGGATTGTGGCTTCAGGTCTGTGCGCGACGCCGATCCCAAATTCGCTCACCAGTCTGGCGAATTCTTCTGACAAACCAGCTACGTACGGAACTGCGCGCCTGCACTTCGGTTTCGGCTGCCCCTTCGATTTTCTTCCCTGTGCTTCTCGCCTGCACTTTTCGACGAAATTCCCAGGGTAGCCGTTCATGGTGAAGAGTTTCTTCAGGAACTGAGCCTCGGCCTTCTTGTCGGCTGGCTCTGTGCAATGGGTTTCTACCCGCCGGTAGAGTGTTCTTACGCAGCTGCGTTTGTGCGAAAGGGGGTGGTTGCTGAGAAAACTCAGAATACGAGAGGTATTTGTCGCCTTTCGGTAAACTGTTGTTTTTAGTCCCCCATCGCCTTTTCTCTGGACTAGTACGTCGAGGAACGGCAACTGGCAATCTTTTTCCTCCTCCATCGTGAACTGGATATCTGGGAAGATCGAGTTCAGATGTTGCGTGAATTCCCCAATCCTGTCCCGATTGATGATGACAAATGTGTCATCAACATACCGTACCCAAAATCGTGGTCGGTAGTGGTCAAAAGCCAGTGCCTCCAGTCGCTGTAACACTGCCTCAGCAATCAAGCTGGATAACGGCGACCCCATCGGTGTGCCTTTAACTTGTTCGTACGTGGCTCCATTGAAGGTGAAGAAGGTCTTCAAGCAGTGTTTCAGGAGATCGACATATACATGACAAATACCTGAGATAATGTGCATTCCGAGATAATATGATGAAGACAGAAGGCTCGTCAGAAAAAGTCGAGTGGTACACGTGAATGTTCGAGCTGGTGAAACCAACCCGTATTCAGACGGAATAAGCAGAGAAGAAAGTGAAATGCTTAGATTAAATTGGTTGGCGCGATAGGCAAGCGACTAATGTGTGAAAGGAGTGAGCAACAAATTAGGCTATGATCTGAGACGGGGTAGGTGAGGGGAACTGTTGCGACTCCCTGTGTTGGAGGGTAGGAGATATAATGATTCCATGGGACTGCGGACAGTGGACTTAATGGCCGTCGATTTGGCATGCGGGCAGAGGTCAGTGAGCCAACGTAGAGGTGTTAGGTACTGAAGTTTCGGTTCGCTGTGATTGGGGAAGAGGATGGCGAAATAGTGAGATTCTACATGGCCCAGTATGGATTAGCGGCTGGTGTTAGGTCGTGGGCGCAAGCTAATGAGCTGGGCAAGCTGACCTTTGTAATGAGCGTCCAGATAATATATAAAGGTGTCATTTAGTGCAGTAAATTCTGTTGGTCAAAGGAATCTCGAACTCTCCCATCTGTCTTCGGTTGCACGCGCAAGTCAGCAAACGTATCCGCAAATATGCGTTGAATAAAATGCAGAAATTTGATTCACGGAACGCTTCTGACTGCTCTATTGCGCAAGTCACCTCATGACGTAGTAATACATTATCGTACCTTTGGAAATCGGCCACGTTAAATATTTGTTATAACGACTTGAACCATTGGATTACATCGGCTGCCGCACGGTGTGCTTGGAAGCTCGCGAACGTTGCAACCAACAGTCTTATTTTATTGAACGAACCATTAGGTCAAGTATCTGAAATTCCATTGGAGCATTTAGAGCAGTGTGTTAGACTCGACCTTCACTATTTACGAAACACGCATAAACATCAAGATTTACTTCGATTTTAGAATCTTTAAGGATTTTTAGAACACCCATATGTGTTTGACGCAACAGCACTTTGTTGTCCATTTTTCGGCTGTCATAACTTGTTAATCAATAACTACACTGTGTCTCCAAAAACGTCGCACCTAAGCACGTGGGCACCAAAAAATGCATATTTTGCGATCAGGGTTCAAGATTTAAGACAATTCACTATACAATGCTAATTCGCGCCATGAGCTGTTGACTGCACTTACAAATTACAGCTGAAGTCCTGGGAATTCAAACGTTCAGTCCGATGTTGCTAACCCGACTTTTTGTGAAAAGTTTCAAGTATTAAAACAATCAAGAATTTTACTTTTTAACTTTTACTCCCGCAATCGCGTGATCGCATTCATTATGAGATAAGTACTTGCCAAATTATTGCCTTAATCGGCTTCCTTCAAGACATAGACTGGACACGGGAACACATGCCCTCCCCTACAGGGGACTGCGCTAAATTCCCGTGTCCGAAACTTGGCCCCAGTCCTAATCCAAGCATAAATCCCGACTATAATCCTCTAAGCCGCAGCCTTCTGGGATTTAACGCAAAACCGTGCTTATTCGCTTGCCCGCCCACACTTCATTTGGATATTTCAATCAGAAAACCCTGTCAATGCCTTTAGTTATACAAATGATGAAGTAAATGAATAATCTCTAAAAGGCTTCGCAGCACAAATTAACTAAATAAATAGGCGGAAACATGCAATATACCAAATGGACGTTATAAATACCTGTACTAAAGACACTGCTGAGATTACGATATTAATTAACATACAAACATTACCCTCTATCCACATGTGTGAAGCAGTTCATTTCCATTAATGCATGCGTTAATGTCTTCGATAATCTGCATGCTAATTAGGCTTAACACTCCCTAATGTAACGGCATTAGTGACTTCCCATATTATACCAGCAGCATGAAAGCTACTAACTTGAAAGGCTCTAAGTGAACAAACTAAATTATCACCTGCTAGGAAGGTTGTTTAACTTTTTTCAAGTACGGAGTCAAGAACAGGCATCGAAGCAGGTTTTAACGGTTTCGACCAATTCTAAATCGAAAATGCCAAAATAAACGCCTGCATTAGGTCCGCATAAAAAAATGTCGATAAGGCAACGGGATAGCCGCGAAGCATTTAAACTCACAAAGTTTTAAATAAATAAGTTGCTAGTTCTGTTTTCCTCCAAATATTCGCCTTACATTAGCCGTCGACTCTTAAACTGCAGAAAAAATTGGCAGTACTCGATCGTTTCCTCTTATACTGTTTTCGCAATTTAAGCATGTATGGTCATGGCTGTGTCCGGTACCACATAGATATTGCGTAAAAGAAACTGCGCCTTTTGCGCAAAATTCTTCATTAGCGTTCTTTGCAACCTTCATTGTTCTTTTAGGTCCATTGCTGCAGCTAGGACAATGATCGGCAGTACATCTCCTGTTCTCAAATTTTTCTGCGGTAAAAAAAAACCTTGGTGTGCTAAAAAATCTTCATGTCCTCATCTGTTAAACAGATTGTTTCATACAAAATGGTCTAATCCGACGAGGGTTTGATGGAAAATTCAGACAGCCACCTTTTATAGGGCACCTTTGAGCATCCCCTAAATGGAGTTTTCTATTTTATCAGAACTGCACTTATGAACCTAAGTAGGTAAATAGTATACGTTTTTTTATTTGGATTTTTAGTCTTCATATATTTAATCCTTTTTCTATATGGCCGCGTCACAAACTTTTCATAAACAGTTTTCTGGGACGCAACTTCCTTTTCTATTTTGCTGCGCATGGGGAGGGTAAACGTTTGATTTAAAGTCTTCCGTACCTAGACTTTATAATGCTGCCTGTAGAGATCCTCAGGTGACCTATCTATGGAACACCCTCTGTTACTGTGTCATATGAATCACTGAAGAATGTTTCATAAGGGATAGGAATTTGTTTATAGTAAACTTTTACAAAAGTTGCTGCTACCTTGGAAATCTTTGAAAGTCAGTACATCGCAAAGGGCGGTTCGAAGTAATGCGGTATTTCTCCGTATGTTCAGAATCGAAGCATTTAGTGCTTTGAGTATTTTGTTGATCATGAAAACACTTTCTTTCACAGTAAGTGTATGAAATGCATTTTCTGCGGATTCCTGCGTCTATATGAATAAAAGAGTGCATGTCTTTTTAACAGAAAATTGGTTGCGAGTGAGTGATTTTCGTTAAATATAACACCCAGTGAGACTTTTTATTGATGCAGCATTTTGTCACTTATGAGACAAAGTGCCTATCAAAAAATAAGTGAAATCAAGCGTCCTTAACTAAAGTTTAATGCTCATCAGTAAATATGTCTATTAAAAGCCGCTGCGACGACTGATCAGATCCGAAGCGTTTTTGACGCCATTACGCAGCAGTCGAACGCTATTCTGCTCGAATTCTAGGAGCCTAGATAGCATTAAGAATATTTTTAGTCTAGTGACTAAACTGACAGAGCTCATTTGGAAAGAGTGTTCTAAAGTGACAACCCGCACAGTTTTATTGATTGTATCAGCTAAATTCAGAGAGTACAAAATGGTATGTGTCGACTTTGAATATTATCTATGATGAATCAAATGCACAACGGCACTCATTCAACAAACGGATATCCGGATGAAGATAGTAAATTTTCTTATTTATATTCGGGAATTTCAATACGCAAGAAATCTTATTTCCGTCAGGATGCTTACAAATAAAATGCCTAATTGCATTTTGAGGGCTGTCTCAACAGGCCGACTCACAGAAACTGACATTTACTACTTGCAGTTGCGTGGGATGTCGAAATGTCTGGTGAGTCACTTGCCGTGTACACTATTTCTCAGGTTAGCAAATGTAAGAGAGCGGGGTCGTTAATCTAAAGAAAGGGAAGTGCTTACCGGATCGAAGAAGTTGTCTAGCTGACGTTTCAAAGAGCTTGGGCGGTTCTCCATTGACAAAGCGTCTAGTGCAAAAATCGATTAGAACTTTGAATGCACAACCGAATTAGTTGACCTTGGGCTGACCATTTATTTTCACTGTCTTGGCCTACTGGCCGTCGTCTGTGAGTGTTGGTAGCCTACTGTGTTGTGTGTCGTCATCTCAACTGGGGTTAGTTGCGTTTGTGTTCCCCATTTGAGTGAATTGGTCGACAGGTCATGTTTGCACGTTATTCATAAGCCCCGTATGACAGTCTTGTGCTCGCCATGGCGTATGTAGTAACGTAGGACTTTATAGGCCGCCGGAAGTCTAGATGCCTATTGATGAAGTTGGCATCAAAGTACCAAGCCTCAAGTGTGAGACGTTCTGTCCTTTAGGTGCCCCAGCCTAAGACGGCTGCTCCTTGAAAGTCGAAACTGTGGCCAGTTTCTCCGATGTGAGTCGCCAGCTGTGAGTTTGGGTCTAGTCTCCGAGTTGCCAGTTTGTGCTAATGCAGGCGGGTCTGCAATTTCCGTCCGGTTCCCTTAACGTAATTGCAGTCTCCATCGTTACAACGTATTTGCTAAATAACGGCTGAGGTTTCGGTGAGTGGCGGTGTGTCTTTGAGTTGCATCAAACGGCGATGAAATGTTGCCTGGGGTCGATGAGCAATAACTACCCTGTAACTCATAGAGCGCAATTTATAAGAAGATTACCGTTTTTCCTTAATTGACTGAATAAAATATTCCAACGAAATGTAGCACGGATAAACTCCAGATTAAGTTTGTTTTCGGTAAGTTGTTATCAGAGGTTGGTTTGAAACCTGTCAGTTGTGTCGACAAAACTTGTCAGCTGTCTCAGGGCCTCGATGTCAGCAAAGGATGATACCATCCTATGGATGCTGGGCATTCCACTCAACGCTTTCTTGCCAACTGATTCTCCCAAATTCCGCTGGTTTATTTGTTCCCTGCATAGAAGTATTTCAAATTTTATCTAGCGTCAAGGCACCTTAGGAGAATTTGTTTGGAAGAAAGCAATAATGATTGCAGCGCGTTGCTCAAACATACGTGACATTTTAGGTTTTTGACACCCTCATACACTAAAATAGCGTTTTAGGCCATTTAAGGACGTTTTTCAGAGAATTCACATTTAATTCTGATGTATTTGATTACTTTACACAGCGGCGATAAATACGAAATATGATCGGTGTGAAATTGAGCGGGGTTGTGTACCTTGATGCCATTGTGTTTTATTTTAAGCAAACAAGTTTTCGGTAAACATATGCGCGCCCGAATCTGCAAAGTAAATAACCGCTCCAATCGCAATCCACCACAGTTTTCATATTGAAGGCAGATTAAGACGAACAAAACGCTTTTCCGCCGCTACAACGCGGCCTACGAAATTTAATTTTTTTAATTTTTCTTAGAGATATGCCCAAAAATCAGAAGCAATAGTCAATATGCAACGCTTTCTCTAATTTTTGGATCCCATCCTTTCAGTATAACTTACCGTGTTCTGTAATTCTGCCCGTTAAGCATGAGGGGATAATGCATCTCTCCTGTTAGGGGAAAAACTTACTGCAGTGGCTACTCTAATGGATAACGTTGGAAGGAAAGCAGTTGGATTATTTTTAAAACGACGCGTTTCTGTGTATACCGAAGTCTACTTGTTCAGAGCAGTAGTCATTGCTTGATGTTTACTAAACCGAATCCGCGCCTAGGCACATATGTGTCTGAAGAGCATACACCTAAAGTACTATGTTAATTGTCTTCGTACCTTCGGACTGCGATTTGTCAGAAAGTGTTTATAATGGATGGGGACATTTGCTGATTGAAATAATTTACTCCAGCATGGGTACTATGTACCAAGACTCCAATTCCTACATCGCAACCTGACTCTTGCACTTTGACTTGCGTTTAGCTAAGAGTTTTTAATTTTGCGATGCCGATACTGTTAAGCTATCTTTCTGTCAGGTCATCTGTACAGAAAATCCTTAAGACACAAAGGAACTGAAAGGTACAATCCGAATATCGTAAGTATTTTTCTCTGAGAAAAGAGCCGAATTTTCGGTTCTTTCCAAGAAAAAAACATTCACGAACTCGAGTTTGCATAGGTGTATCTAATTACTGGTCCAATGCAGTTATCAAGGGCAATGACTGAATTTTGTGAAAAGGTAGTGGCGAAAAAAAACATTATTGAGAAAGCAATGTTTTTTAATCATGCATTGCTATTCTAAATTTAGCCGTCCTTCCGGTTGGCTACATGTTTCGTGAACAACTTGGCCGCTAGCCTCGATAGGGATAAAAATCAGAGAGAACAGCAACTCGGCACATTGGTCCTTGTTAGCATCCTAAACGGAATAGATGACTCCTATATTAAATCTTTTTCCCATGCACCCCAGATTTCAGAGTTTCGTATAATTTAAATTCAGTAAAGGGCAATAAAGGGCAATAGACCAGAAAAGTTAGTTTACAGTACGCTGTAAATTTTACTGAAAAATATGCGTTGAAAAAGGATGTCTTTTGTTTGCGGCCTAATATGGGATCTTATAAACCCGTCATTAGGAATTATCATGACTGGTTGGCATTAGG
Source organism: Spirometra erinaceieuropaei (assembly GCA_902702965.1). Taxonomy (NCBI): domain Eukaryota; kingdom Metazoa; phylum Platyhelminthes; class Cestoda; order Diphyllobothriidea; family Diphyllobothriidae; genus Spirometra; species Spirometra erinaceieuropaei. Next base: position 830,708 of record CACRXP010000087.1, on the reverse strand, counting down.
GCGTAAACTACGCAGGCTTGGTCGGATCGGCTAGGCTTGGAAATGTGGCGTGTACCATGTTCGCAAGAAACATCATGGCAGATTTCCGTGATATTAACTTTAAAGCATTTTATTTTAAAAGGGTTGTGGAAATTCAAGGTTTCATCAATCAAAACGTAGTTTTTTTCATAAGTGCTTATTCACATCCATCATGGTTGTAAAGTTGGGTGTTCCTCCTCAGATAAATCATGGCTAATGATTCGAAAATCTTTAAATTTTGGAATTAGTGATATTTTTGTGTACTATTCTGGCATGATCTTACTGGCACAGTTAAATTTATGTCGATGGTGTAGTTGTACATGTTCATGTTGTGGACATTCGGTACTTTAGCATCTGAACTATAATTTTTAAAGAACAACTTTTAACATGGTGGGATATGTGAAACAGACAGTTAAGTGGCTATATGTATGGTTTCATTTCGTCGTCGACGCACGCTTACTGCATGAATCTAGTAACGCAATAAGAATACAGTCTGAGAAAATGAAGACAAATGTGTACCAAGCGGTAGGGAACCTTGTCCTAAAATTCGGGTTTAATGCGACTTAAACAGACGCATCTTAGTGGAAGTCAAAATATAGGGTACTTGGGAAAGCACATGTCTGTTTGAATTGGGCAGCTAGATTTTTATAAAACCGTTGATTTGATAAATGTACAATGTTCATTCTCGGTCGAATAAAAAGCCACAGTCTTTTGTCATATTATTTAATTTTGCAATGTCATTAAACTTTACTTTTTATCATATAATACCGTTTTTTAAGTAAAGACGTTTCCGCTTTCAAATATTAAGTAGATGAACCTTTAACAGTCTGAGACAATTAAATCTACGAAAGCGTTATGGTAGTGAAATCTTTTTTGAAATCGAATAACACAGCTCATTCTGTCATTTGTCCAGCACTAGCTCCTTGAAGTGTGCAGTTGTCATAGAATTCCTATTAATTTTTTTACTTCCTCTTGCTTTAATATATACTACCACTCGCTTGAAAGTAGCAGGAAATGTGAGTTCAATAGCGGACTTATTGGCTACAGTACGTGACGTGCCTCATGAGACCTGAGAGCAGAAGTAGATTTGAGAATTTCCTGACTTACTAAACGTTGCGCATTTTATTAGCTCACCCAGCCATTTCAAAGAAATGTCCTCCTCTTGTGCAGAAGTTGTGTCCACGTAATTCTTTTAAGCAAAATATTCATAAATTTGGCGAGAATAGACGTCGCGATATACTCGGGCAATTTCCAATGTTAATACCTTCCTAATAACGATGCAAGTACTGAACTTCAACAGTAACCACCCAATCAGTCACAAACGCAGCTGTGTAAGGACGCTCTATCGGCGTGTCGAAACGCACTGCAGTGAGCCGTAAGACAAGATTACCGAACTGCAATACCTCCGAAGGGTATTCAAAGCCAATGGCTACCCGAGCAACTTCGTCGACCGGTGCATACGCAAAATGGACGAAAGGCCTAACCGCACGCACACCAAATTTTGGCGGGTGCATCCGTATGTCAAGAACGTTTCGGAACCTGTTGGCCGCCATCTCACACCACTTGGGGTTGACGTTGCACACAGACCGGAGACAACCATCAGGCGTCAGTTAATGATACCGAAAGACCTGCTGCCACAGCAAGAAACATCTGGAGTCGTTTATCGGATCTGGTGCAGTTGCGGACAAAACAACTACCTCGGAGAAACCGGAAGACAGCTCCGAACGCGAATGGCTGAACACGCTGCAGCGGTACGGAGAAATGACGCCAGCCCCAAGTTGCGGCCCATTCGACGAGGTCTGGCCACACGTTTAAATTCGACGAGGCCGAAATTCTCGCAAGAGGTGACAACCGCGTGAGCCGGGAGCTACTTGAATCGTGGTTTACTGGCCCCCAGTCAATTAACAAGTGCAATGAATTTCCGCTTCCATACTCTGTACTGAGACTTCGTCTAGGCGGAGTAATTGGCCACACGGGGAGCGCACAGGTGAACACTTCTCCCAACACCAGAATCGATGCGTCAGATGGTCCAGCAATCATCACACCAACATCCAACGCACGTGATGAAATTGCAGCAATAAACAACGCGAACGAAGGCCATTAAGCAATTAACACACCACGTGTAAAGATCCCGGATGAAGGGTGAGGGAGTTGTGAATGCTCATAGAAATGCGGTTGCATGGCGACTGCATCCTATAAATACTGCAGCTCCTGGTGCATGAATCACTCGTATCTGCTGTTATCTCTAATGCTGGGTTCGAGCAGGAACCCGAAACGTCAGGCTATTAACGCTCTTATCACAGCGATCGTGTCTTCTTCTTCTTCTTCAAGTTCTTTTAGCGTCTCCAACAGCATGCCTGACGGGTAGTTCGTACTCACAGCCTATACCCCGGCTCTCCTTCGCCCCCTTTACCCAATGACCACGACAGGCCAACCAGGTCATAGCGCGCCTCGTCATGCGAGTGGCGTAGGAACGATAATAGGCATGGGAACGATGGATGTTAATTGTCCCCGAATCACTTATAAGCCATGTAGTTCGCATAACTTAAACTTCTATATGACCGTTTTGGCCTGATGAAGAGTTGCCGAAAACACGTGTTTGCCAATTTGACTTTCCAACATGGGAATATTCGCTAAATTATGACTATTTTTGACGTTCATGGGACTTGGAGCTTTTTAAAATATTGGCATTTCAAACAATGTAACGCTGCCTTTAATATTTTCTTTGTTTTTAATTCTTTTAAAATTGTGCTTTATTAACGAAGAAATTAGGTTCACGCATTGTCGTCAATTTTAAAATGGTCGGCAGTCATTCGTACATTTCGCCTTTCATGTGATTGGCAACCTACAAAACATAACATAATGCAAATTTCAGTGCCGACTTCTTACGAATAAGCTTTTAGATCTTCATCAGATAAAAGACAATTCCGACTTCTGTTAATGACTCACAAACCTTTGAATCGGGCCAGGAAAAACTTTTTCCCTTTTGCGCAAAAACATTCGCCTCGATTTAGAGGACTTATGACTTATAATCCTAAGGAATATTTCCATTAGAAAGGAAATAGTAGTGGTACGCCAGATCACTACAGCGTGTTTTAGACAAAGCACTTCATCGCATCCGTAAAGGACAAACCTCGATAGGAATTCTAAAAGTGCGATTTGATGGTATAAACGACCGATGCACACAGAGGGTCATAAATATAGACTTAAATGCGCATTTACGCCTCACGTGGCCGACGTCGCCAAAGGTATATCACTTTTGCATCTTTCCAATAATTTTCAGCTGAGCCTTAAACTGGCTTTTTATACTTCCGCATGATGTGCAGGTAGATGCATCTTTGTTCCAAATCCTCCTCTATAATACAAATCTGTGCGATGTAATTTTGTGATCTTCGGGT
>CACRXP010000087.1:814923-827243 GCA_902702965.1 Spirometra erinaceieuropaei | reverse complement strand
TTTGAGGCTAATACCGTAGAATAAGTAAAAACTGGGAAAGTAAAGCTATCTATCTTATGTCTGCTTTTGATCATCATGTAATCGGCAACTCAGACTGCGGCGGTGTGATCCTACTGCGTTTTTTCGTAAATATTAGATTTTTTGCCAAAACCGCATGTTATCTCAGCTGGCAGCCCATCCCTCGTCTTTTATTTAAGCATTTGGTGTGACTATAAATAGTTCATGAAGACATTAAGGAACGTACTTAACTGCTGACGGTATCACACTGAGTGACTTGTTTCACCTATCGAACCTTGCTTCTGCGTTCAGCCTTAAAACGTTAACCCGGCGAGTGCACACGGCTTTGAATTTGCTGAAAAAGTTTGGCCCTTAAAGCCGGCCTTATTGTGTAGATATGCAAATGGCGGGACAAAACCGCAATAATTATCGAATTGAATAAGGTTGTAAATACAGCATTGTGGGAGCGCCGTAGACTTTCAAATGCCTATCTGTGCTAGGTTCATTGGGCATCTGTTGGTTTAGGGACAGTTGTGTTATAATCGGTTTTCTTCTATACGGACAAGCATTTGACTTTGTGAATTTGGTGTGCTAAATATGGCTTTGTTGAAAAAGACAGATGGCGAGGAAGGAGAAGATGATCAATGCAAAGGGAAATCGCAGATTCCTGAAAATGCAAATATTTTGTGCAGCCTACTCGGCTGAACATAAAATGTATATGTCGTGTTCGCTAAATATTAAAAAAGGCGTGAACACTGATACGTGCCAAAATGAACATTTTCAGTGGAAAGATGCAGTTTGACGTACCATTCGTAGTCTAGCTCGTACAGGTCTATTGGTTTTTGTTATTAAGTATTCATGAAGTTAATGTTTACCAGCAAATTCCTACTCGGGTAGACATACCGTAGATGTAGCCCACAACAATGCATTCGAAGATCGCCACGACGAGTATTATTCTACTTCCGATGTAAAAGTCAAATATTTGGAATATATACATTCCTCCCTGTAGATGAAAAAAAGTCGAATTTAAGCATACAAATAGGAAAGCTGACAACATGTAATAGACATAACTAAATAGATAACATCTCTTTCAATACCGGTCTTGTGGTTTCGGTTGGCGTGAAGTAATTCTGTCACCTCCTTGGACCAAATAACTATCCAATAGTCTAGCATTTTCTCAGAAAAAACAATACTGCTGTTGTGAAACAGAAATATGTTACCTCGTGAATTACAAGCTACTTCCAATTCGTTAACCTAATGATAAGCACCCCATATTTGGAGACGAGGATTTTCGTCAGGCAGATATTATGACCACTATAAAACTCCTTCTGAACACCCATCTGCTAAGAAGCTTTCGTTACGTACCACGTAATAAATATGCCTGACAGTTGCCTTCCCTTTGTAAAAAGCATGCAAGGCCATAAAAATACTTCCAGGTTTTTGCTGGAGGTCCTGCTGTGTCCCGCGTTTTTGTGCACAGCGCTTGGCAAAGATGCTGTTTACATAAATTAGGGTCTATGTGACATTCTGGGCAGTGAGATATGACGATGAATACTGAAGAGGATGTAATCTAAATTAAATATGATCAGACATGTTCCATTCTTCTGAAATAATATTAAATAATTCCGAAAACCCTTCTGTGATATTTATATCGCAGTAACAACCGCCTATGAAAACGAAACATCAAATATCTCCAGGTGATTCATACGAGTGCGATCATTATTATTACGAGAGCAAAGAACCGGCAATAGAAAATGACAAAATTTGGCTTAATTAGACCCAGAAAATTTGAATGAACAGACGCAAGACAACAAGCCTTTGGTGGCAAACAGCTTGCATTTTGTTCATTTATTTTAAACTGATTAGGCGTTTGAGGGTTAATAGAGAAGCATTGTGATCTCAAATATCCATTAAAATCGAAACCTTATTTTGAGATATAAAGGCAGTAATACAGCTCATAATCTTTCCAAAAAAAGACACAGGAAGCTGTCAAATTAATTTTTCTTAAGTGCTTGACGGCAGATGACATCAAAGCATTACGGCTAATAGCTGTTTTGATGTACAGTCGGTGGACTAACTCATTAAGTGTCATCCGAAATTCCAAAATGCGTGTTCGTTACGAATGGACTAATTAAGTAGTGTTGTGAAACTAGTCAGCCTGCAACATAATTCTAAAATATTTCAGTTACCTCAGAATTCCGGCTTTCGAATGAAATTCCTTCCGGCTGTATGCAAATACTGCACTCTGTAAGAATGATTACGTATATAGCATGAATTTTTCTCATTGATTTTCGATGCCCCTAAATGTCCAATTATATTTAATAAATAAATGCATAAAAATACTCATTCTTACACTCATTCGGTAGAAAATTACGTCTTCTTTCAGTCGTATACTCGACAGAAGGGTATCATTCGGGTTCCAAAACCTTTTCCAATTCCTGAATAATTTTGAACCCGTTCTACCGTCACACTTGGATTCAGGGTTTCCAAACTACAAGCCATGTATTTTCGCGTACAGAAACCCACACATTTCTTTACGTTAATAATGGGGGACTAAATGGGGTTCATAAACTTAATCAGTAGATTTGATCCATATTGTTAACTTTAAAAGCAACATTGGTAAATGCAGAGTCATGACGATTTATGAACGACCATTTCACGGTATTTAAAAGTCCCACCATTAGAAACTTTCTTAAAACCGAATTGTGTCCCTCCGTCGAGTAAAATATTAGAAGAAAACATAGTGTTCTACCGAATGGGCAAAAGAATGAATATTTGTATGCATGTTTTCCATGAAATATAATTGGACATTTAGGTGCATCGAAAATCAATGAGAGAATGCATGCTATATACGTATTCATGCTTATAGATTGTAGTATTTGTATGCAGCCAGAAAGAAATTCATTCGAAAGTCGGCATTCTGAGGTAACTGAAATATTAAAGCATTATTTTGCAGACTGACTAGTTTCACAACACTACTTAATCAATCTTTTCGTAACGAAAACGCATTTCGGAATTTTGATTGACACTTCATGAGTTAGCCCACCTACTGTAGTTTGGATTCACTAGCTCCTTATGCTCGGCATTTAAGTGACAAGCTACCAACCCAATGAACAGGTGCTACAGAAAGATCCCATCGACAGAACAACAGTAAGAATTCCCGGCCCTCCACCGTAAATGAGCTGGATCAAAAAACGGCATGTGGTAAACGGGCTTCGCATCGCAGTCCAAAATGCCAGACATAGGGGTGTGGTGGCAAGCCCAGATGCGGGCCCATTCCGCGCCAGCCAACTGCCTCCAGTCCTAAGATTTGAGGAAAAACGGACTTGTACAGTGGACTGGTGACCGGGAAAGGGAAAGGTGAGTAGGGTCGACTTTGACGACTGCGTCCTCACGGCCGTTCAGTGCATATTCCTCATCTTCAACAGTCTGACGCGCTTCTAATATATCATATTGCAATAAAGACCATACACTGGAAGGCGAGATAATTCGGTTCTCTTCGGGCAGAGAGTCGAACCACAGTGGCTGCAACCTAATCTGCCCTCTATGACAGTCCCATTCAGATGGGACCGTGTCGCGCCTTCCCTGCTTTTGTAAAAACCCGGTTCCCGATAGAAGCAAATAGGCGAGTTCCAGAAGGCGGTTAGGAGGCCAAAAGATGCGATCGCATATACAAGACATTTATTGGCTTGTACTGTGATTTTACCTGAGTAAAATAATTAGCCACGCAGAGGGTTCAGTTCAGTTCAGTTCAGTTTATTTGAGGGAAATATAGGTGTTGTACCTTTGAACTCCCTATTTGTTACAAGAAGGCGAACAATGAAAAAAAATTTGAAAATGGAAACATCAAACGGCTACAGAGTTTCTTCAGATTGGCAACGTTTTGTAAGCCAGACAGATAAACGAACTGTCCCAAGAGTTAAAAACATTAACGTTACTAAATGTGCTGTACAGTAGTCTGTCCAGGGATAGTTGGTGCTCTCTCGGTTTCGGAGGGAGACGAATTGAATGCCAACACACATTCAACAGACATTGGACAATATTAAAAACAAACGTTACTGAAATACAGAAAGTAATATAACAACATTAATAAACTGTTCGAACGAAATGCTAGACAATCTGTCAGGTGGCATTATGACGATTGGTGGTAATCTGGTCCAAGTTGCGCTTAAAAGCCTCGACGGAGGTGTACATGACGACACCTGTAGGCAGAGCATTCCAGGCCTCGATCACTCTGTTTGAAAAGAAGAACTTCCGAGTGTCCAGCTTGGCGCCAGTTACGCGTAGTTTAAGTGGATGACCTCGGAGGTTCGTTGTGGTCGCTAACTCAAAGAAATCAGTAGGTACGAGACAGCAGTCCTGGCCGCGCAGTATACGGAATGTTTATATAAGGTCGCCTCTTAGCTGTCTGTAACTCAGTGGAAAGAGGCCGAGATTGGACAATCGGGTTTCATAGGGTAGTGAACCCTGTCCACTTACGAGTTTTGTTGCCCGCCTCTGAACTTTCTCAAGGATGCTGAGATCTTTAGAGGTCCACGGTTTCCACGCCTGAATAGCGAACTCTAGCTGTGGCCGTACGAAAGTCCGAAAGACTTTAACGAAGCAGTCCTCATCGAAGGTGGAGAAAGCTCTCTTAACAAGATAAAGGACTGACATCGCAGACTTGGCTACCTTGGAGCAGTGAAGCGACGGTTTTAGAGAAGCCGTTACCCACACTCCCAAGTCTTTCTGGGCGTCTACCTCCTGCATTGTACGCCGTTTAGGTGGTTAAACCTCCGGCTCAGAGATCGGGTCCTGCCGACTCGCAGGATATTACACTTAGTCACATTAAACGGCAACAGCCAGTCCTGTGACCACTTCTCGAGTCGGGTCAGGTCTGCCTGCAAGCGCTCTTCGTCAAATTCAGTTCGGATGACGCTCCAAAGTTTAACATCATCAGCGAACATGGCGACATCACAATTCAGTTCACTGACGCAGTCGTTGACGTATATAATGAATAGGGTAGGGCCAAGAACGGAGCCTTGTGGAACACCGCTTTCAACCGCTACCTTCGCCGACTGCCTGTCACCGACGTGGACGATTTGAGAGCGACCGATCAAGAAACTTTGTATCCAACTCAGGAGATTACCCCTCAGGCCTGTTCGGTTTAATTTGTACAGGAGACGCTGATGGGGTACACTGTCGAGTGCTTTCTTAAAGTCGACGTAGACTGCGTGCACTGCATTGCTGCCATCGACTGCCCGGGTCCAGCGATCTAAACAATATAGTAGATTCGTCACGCATGGTCTGCCTCTACGAAATCCGTGCTGGACATTGCATAGCAGATTATGCTCTTCTAGGACGTAGATGGCCAACAGTGCCAGCGACAGTGAACCAAATCGTCGAGCAAGCTCCAGGCCAACGGGGATGAATTCGTAGTTTTAAACGACCTACAAGCAATCATCGCATCGCTCCGGCGATGAATGCGAGTGTCTGCTAGTTATTGTACAAATGTAGTTGTCGGGCAGCTGCGTCCTATAAATACTGCACTCCATGTGCCTCAGCTATCCCTCTCTGCGACTCTTTCTGATGATGGGTTCGAGTAAGAGTGCGAAACGTCCGGCCAATAAAGTCCTTGTTGTAATTATCACATCTTCTTTTTCTTACGAAAAACTAGAACATCGTGCTCGGACCTGCTGTGTATAACAAGCGCAGACGAGCAGTTTTGCTTTCTTAGCTACTTCCTCGATCCAGCTTCCAGTTATGCTGACCGTGTTCTGCCGCCTAGCCGATAAGGATGAGGTGACGGCGGGTGCCGAAATGGTGCGCAAGTATGGCATCGCTGTGTATGAATCTAAACACAAACCATACTCTTGCGTTTACCATGCTGATGGCACACGTTGGTCGAAGCGACGATTCCGAAGCCCCACTGTCAGCTTAATCAAACGATATTACTCGTCATCGACTTCGTTTCCGATTCCGTTTCTTTCTATGAAAACGCGACACATTTGCACAGTCCGCCAGGCGGCTTATTCGTTTTCACACAAACGTTTTCAATCTTACCTTTCATTTTTTCCTTCCCAAAAAATCCTGTCTGGAGGAAGAAAATAAGGAAGTTCCATTTAGCGATGGGTAAAGCACCAAGTTCATTTAGAAGCACGTGGAATGTAGAGAACAAAATATGAGGTGCATTTAGCAGAAAAATAAAAACCTTCTTAACAGTCTTTACTTTCAAGGGGTTTTTAGAAGGCATACACTTCAGATGTGGTTTCATGGTTGGTACATTTATCGTTAACCCCTAGTTTAACAAAGTATTCTGCTTTCTCATCAAGAAGATAAGGTCTAATTAAGTGTTAACGCCTTAGTCGTTGCTCCCTTAAAACAAACAGCATAGAGTATGCGTCGGGTTCACTGAACCGCTATTTAACATTATTTGACATTATTTCTGATTAAAAGGAGTAGTTAGGCTATATTACAAAATTGAATGGCTGAAAGCATAGAGTAAATCGAATCCTACGCCATAATGTACGCGATTCAATGAGAAAATTGCGTACATGTAATCCAAGAAAATGGGTGCTTAAGTAAGGGCGAGAATCAAATACCATAAATGCACCTCACATAAGCGACTCGTTTTTTCAGACTTATGTATAAAAGTAATTGTGATTCCGGTAAAATTTAGCATACAACTATGCCAATTTGGACCAGAATTTCATTTATTGCTAGCTATTGTCGTCATCTAACCTAAACGGGCTTTCCGTCCAAAATGGCAGCAAAACATGTCGGTCGTCTTAATTAGCTTCAGCGCAAAGAATAGGTCGGAAAGAATGGCACCTTTGAGAATCGATAGGATTGGGCAAGCGCGGGGGACCTCCTCGAGTTTCGTACATGGAGACACCAAGCAGCTCATACTTAAACATCAGGACCTACATGCTTATTGCGGTGCTCGCGGTTACTATACGCTTGGACAGGGCTTGAAAAGGACGTTCTGTGCTGCAAAAGGCCATCTGTCCGGCCCCTGCATTCAAAGCATGCAAAAACAATGTCAGCAACTACCTACCTACGACTAACTTCTGGACAAGTGTGTAGTCGTAGCCTCAATTTAAAGCCCTTCTCTCCCTCCTTCACATTTTGACCGTCAACCTAAAATAACTCATTTCATCCCAACCACAGCTCAGATGATCTAATCCTCTACCCCTATTCCAATCTCCTTATCGTTGGTACGGGCACTATATGACTTAAGAAGTTCACTAATCGAAACCTAGTAAACCGCATCTTTTGGCGAATTCCTCGGGGTCTACGGCAGTACTGATGGAAATTTCACTTGAGACTACTCACCAGTCTCATCAAGCACATTCTTCTTCCCCTCCTCCTTCCTTCCGCATTGCTTGTCTGTCAAAATCAACCCCTTGCCCTAGTCATCTGAACTGCGTTCTCGTAGTATCATAAACGTCGACGACATCCGCGGCACTTGAAGTGAGGTAGCCAACACACCGTCCACAGCCTGCTCTCCTCTTCCAGAGACCGTTCTGAGGGCCATGATCGCTGATGGACGCTATTTTAACCGTTCAGGTGACAGGAATGTGCACGATTTTCAGCTTCACGTCGGAGCTGGTGGGGCAAATTTTTTTCTCTACAACGGCCCACGCGAAGATGTGCTGAATCAACAAATGGGCTACATCGGAGTTCGGTAGGTGTTATCGCGGATGCACGCCCATGACAACTACCAACACGGGGGTTGTGGCTTGTGTGCGAACACAAACAATGCCAATCGGAATCCCCTGTTGCCCGACGACGGTCGACCTGTCGTGGTACCACTTTCTGGACTATAGCCAGTTCCATATGCCGTCATCATCTCCCCCCTCCCTACCTCTACGTCGATAGGTCTTTGCCTCGTCCCCGCGCCGTTCAACCTTTCTCGTGCGGGGAGTCAGGCCAAACGAAGGTTGGTCTCAGACGATTTTTTCTGAGTTGGCGCTCAAAATATGATCAAATATGTCGCCTTCCCCTCTTATTGCTCTCGACTCATCCGTGCGTAGGTCTCCCGTCTCTCTTCGTTGCATGCCCCTATTTCCTGGTTTGCGCTGATCAGCCTATTCGGAAGTCAGCCCCTGCTGGACATAGAGGCTGCAACCGTCAGTGAGGCCTTCACAAATAGCTGGGTTGTCATATATGATATTGATTGCCATCGACACCTTAGTTTCCGTGTCTTGAATTTCGGTGAACAGTGTTAGTTCACTGTAAGTCGTCTGAAAGCACTAAGAGTCTTCAGTGAGTGGCTCTTTTGAAATTCCTGTCAGCCGCAACGCTCCTAATACAACTGCTGCCCTTCAACAGATACGTTATCTAGTCCTTTGTTTGGCGCAAAGGGTTAGAAAAATCTGTTCGGTAAATAGCATTGATGAAAAACTTAGAAGAATCTAGGACCTGCCTCATGAAAGAACTGACCTACTGCAAGGAACCTTACTGAAGGGATACAAATACCTATCACTGCACGGTGGAAAAGAAAAGTCTGTTCCTCAGAGTCCCCTTTCAAGGGGACGCGATGAGTGCACTCCCGAGAAGACTGCTTGACCAAGCCGTTTCACGGATCGTCCCGACGGCAAAAGTTAAGACACTGTCCTCGACCAGCCTCGTCCAACCTAGGGAACGTAAGGATAGGCTACCAACTCGGACTACCTCCATGTGCATTTGCTCCTTGCCGCTGTGGAGCAGGCTATATTGCTCGTAAGGGTCGGCACAAGAATCCACCAGAATACAAGAAAACCTACCGACATGGCTGAGGAAAGGTGAAATTAGGAGCATATACAGCTCCATCCTCGCACACATGGTTGATTTTGGGCATCGTGTGAATCCCAACGAAGCCTTCCCTGTGATTTACAAGGCCCCACCTAACTGTTCTAAGCGACTGGGTCTGCGCTGACTAGCAACAGCAGAAGCGAATGCCATCAGGCTGCAGTGGCTGGTCCCGTGCGGGCAGAAGAACCTCTTGCACGCTCCGCGTCTGCCGTGGGCCAGAATCGATTAACCATAAGCGTGTCTCTACGCTCCCGTTCCCTCGACTCCCCCTTGTGGCGAGTCTCTACCTAACCCTTACTTTCATTTACTGCCTTTTCTCCGCCCCCCTGTTCATTTACCCCGCTTGTTTGAATAGTAATCGATTTCTGGCAATGGTAGGGTGTGAGACACCACGTAGGTGGCAACCATGAATTCTCTTATAGCTCACACGTTTTACTTTATGTCTCGTTTCCATATAAATGTACTGGCCCGATGAGAGTTTATCGAAGGCGCGCGTATGCTTACTAGATGGTCTACTGAATTGCTTCATGGGAATATGCGCAACTTTAAAACTATATGTTCTTTCCTAATACCCTTCTGGAAAGTTATCTGACCTTTTAGCAACATAAATCCATGCAAAAGTGTTTGAAAACAAAACATGTATTTATAAAAATAACATGTTTCTCACGATGACTTATCTTCGATAGATTCGTCGCATTTTTATAACATTTCACCAAATGAGTAAGTAGCTTAAACACTATGGTTTCCGGTGAGTCGTGATAAGCTCCGCTAAACTAGATTGATGTTTCTCAACCTCCATTGTCTAGATTGGATTTCGAATTCATGTAGAATCTATCTAAAAAATAATTTAGCCTTCTTCTCTCAGAAAAACAGTATGGAACAAATGAAGTAATTAAAACCTACCTCAGTTACCATTGGAAGTCCAATAAGGAATGAAAGTAAACAGGTTATCATCATGAATATTTGGCGGTTGCGGAGTTTGTTCAGTAAACGCGGGAATATGTCCGCCAGCGCCGTCACAAATCCCTCTACACTCACGAACTAGAAAAATCAGTAGACATCTTTAGTTCAAAACATATTTTTGGTTAAAGAGAATTAAAAAATTGAAGAAACAGGCCGTACTATGCCAAGATTGCTATGTATGCTAGCAGACATCCTAATTATTGACTGCAAAAAATGGGTCATAAAATAATGTTTTTTTGCTTTACTTGACTCATTTTCTAACCTCCTCTTTTTTCCGTCAATTTACTTGTTAAAAGCTGAAAAATAACCGTGAGGCCGCGTGCTGTCTAATAATTCCGTCATCAGCTGAAATTAAGATATCTGTTCTGGGCGTAACTCAGCTACACCGCTCCCGAGAATCCAACATGTATGAAGCTGAGGGTACATTTTGCGCCTGTGCTCGGAGTTTCATGACTTATCTCTTACATTTTAAACACTCCTAAGTCCTTTAGCCAAACGTGTTCATGTGAGCAGATTGTAGATGTGCGCTTATTAAGAGTCAAACGTCCAATATGAATTACATATTACCTCCAAAATGGATCGACCTCACCCAGTTATACACTTTTCCAGGTGATGCAGGTTTTTCAAATGTCCAGTTGTTTAAAAACGTATTACTGTTGCGATCTAAAACATCCAATACTAGTTAGTGAGGAGTCATTCCTGTCTAAATAATGCGTTCTTTTACCATGTGTTACCCAACGATGTAACAGTTTAGAATCCCACAGTGTCAGTTTGAAATTTGAATTCCTAGAGAATAAATCTGAAAGTAATTGGATGTGTATGTTTTTAGGAAGGAAGTGTCTCTTCGTAAGAAATCAAGTTCGTGAGTCTCTAAGTTAATGACGCCAACACGTCGTCGGATTAAATGAAGGCAAATTTTTCAAATGAATGACAGCATCCTTTACTGCAGGGCGCCTAATAGTAAAGAAAGTCAGACATGAAGCTGACAGCCTGCCCCAAGTGCAAATTAAATCGGACACTTCAGAAAATAATGCTGGACGGCAGTCGCTGATCTGATCTGCTTGATGGATGAGTTGCGGATCCCCGTTAGGCACTCCGTATTGGCGACTAGAAAGATAGGTTGAACTATGGGGCTCGTTCACTGGTCGTGGGCGTACGTGACTGCTGAACCAAAAGCTTTACCAGCCTGAAGTTTCGGATTTGTGGTTAAACACATCATCAGAGAAGGCATGGATAATTCATGTGCAAGACTTTTCCGTATTAGTTAGATGCAGTCGACCAGGTCTTTCAGCTCCCGAAAGCCTGGCTGAGGATATGCTTAACGCCTGACGGAGAAATCTAGGGGCAAACCGATGGATTCGCCGATTCCGCGACTTTAGTCGAGACGGTCCCACAGTGGTTGAAGACGCTGTTCCTCCAACACCATAGACCATTATTCTTGGCTTATTGTGTGGACAATGCGTCTATTGTCATCGAATGTGATCAGATGACGACATTCGACCAACGTCAAACTCCATTCTCCGGGGCATGCAAAATGCGATTGGAAAGAAGGACAATAATCTGCCAGCCTTCTAGGATGTATTTGCCTGCCACAATGTGTAGTGGCACAGAAGCTACAGTGTTCAGAAAAGCGAAAAGTACGACAGAAGACTAAATCTCAACAGCAACCGCCCAACCAGTCACAAACGAAGTTGTGTGGGGCGCTGTATCGACGTGTTCAGGCACAATGCAATTAACCGAAAGACAGCGTTGTTTAATTATAATACTTTCGACGGTTGCTTAGTCCGAATGGTTTCTCGTGCAACTTCGTTATCCTGCGTATGCGTAATGGCGACAAAAGACGAAATTTAACCGGTTTTGAATGTTGGCGAGCGCTTCCATGCTTCATAAACGTCTCAGCAACCGTCAGCTGCCTTCTCAAACCACTTGGGGCACTTGGAACGGCATACAGACCGGAGGCAACCCTCAGGCCCCAGGTTATGAGGCCAAATGAACCACTGATAGGAAGCGTCCGGAGTAGTTTTGCGGGTCTGATGCAGTTAAAGAAAAACCACCTGCGTCGGAGATGCTAAAAAACTACTCTGAAGACCAATAGCCGAAAATGCATCAGAAGTGAGGAGGACTGATGCTTACTCCAGCTCATTCGACGGGACTCGATTGCAGCCTAAAATTTTACCAGGTCGAAATTCTCCCAAGTGGTGACAACGGTGTAAACCGCGGGCTGTTTGAGTCATAGTTCTCTGGCCGTCGGCCTATTGACGAGTACAGTGATCGTCCTCCTTCTATATTCACTGTTGATATCTAGCCTCGGAAGGATAATTAATCGCGCGTGAGCGCGAAGGACGACACTTTTCAATGGCAATGTCAGGGAGACTAATTGCCGAGTAATCATCACGCCAACATCCAACACTAGTGATGAAATTGAAACGACTAGCAGCTCGCGTTCCGGCCATCAAGTCATAATCACACCAAAGGCAGCCATCCTCGACCAAGCAAAGAATCATTAATTGTGATAGGTAAGCAGTAGCATGGCGACTGTGTCCTTTTAACACTGCAAACCCGTCTCTGATGATGGGTAGGAGTGG
>CACRXP010000087.1:795954-814852 GCA_902702965.1 Spirometra erinaceieuropaei | reverse complement strand
TAAGAAGAGGAAGGGAAGAAGATAATGCGGATCATGGTGATGAAGATAATGATGATTATAAGGAAAGGAGGAGGAGGGCGGCGACGACGACGACTACGAAGGAGAGGAGGACGAGGAGGAGTGGAAGAAGAAGAAGAAGAAGAAGAAGAAGAAGAAAAAGAAAAAGAAAACGGAGGAGGGAGATGAAAGAGGAGGAGGAGGAGGAGGAGGAGGAGGAGGAGGGTGAAGGTCAATGAGGCAGAACAATCGCGTGTCTTGGTCGGTATGGCCGTTTGCAACCGTTTGTTTGTTCAACAATTTACGTATACCAACTTCATAGACTTCATCTCACGAAAATGCCAGCTGATAAAATCTGTTTACTAAACGTTCATATGTAGGCATGGATTTTGCGCACGCCCACAAAAGGGATTTTGCCTATAACCTGTGTTAGCGAAACCTAGACGCATTCGCTAGTGATATACAGTGAAGCAGCCCTGGGTGAAGGTTGAGTGTGAATCGAGTACGTTCTTGGGTCTCGAGACCAAGTGGTCGAGGATGATCGGCGGCAGTGCGACCAGGGTTCAAGGGGGCCCAAGTTATTGTTCCATCTGCTTGTTTATAAAATATCGCCAAGTTCACTTATGGCACTTTCACGTTGCAATCGCCAGTGAACTTCAGACATCTACTACGCCAATTTTTGGGGGCACCAGCGCTCTAAATTCATTAAATACATGTCGGGGTGGGGCAATGGGATTCGTTGTGCGGCTGACATCGCAACAGCCTCATTATGCAACCCTGCTTTGTGGATAAAAGCAAACTTCAGTGGAAGAGAATATGCGCATCCCAAGTTCTTGTTTAAAAGAAGACGAAGGCACGATCACTGGGACGGTAGATTTATTGGCCTGAGCTTTCGAACTCGAACTGGAGTTCATCATCAGAGACTGCTAGAGTGCAGCAACGTGTGAATATTTATATCATTGTTCCGTGCGGGAGGGGGGGGGGACTACGTCCGTGGCTAGGTCTGGTTTGTGCCGCCTGTTCCACGATGGTCTCCCGGCGTGGTGACGCCCTTTGTACTCCGCGACGATGTGAGCTGCGCCCCCTGGCTGCGTGGGTGCCGTGCGTGATAACACGTAGGCAAATCGATGTGTCTATTGATAGAGTTGGTATCCGACACCCACGCCTCCAAAAGTTCTCGCCCCGTCTTGTTGCCGGCTCGCGCCAATATCCGCGTGTTGGCGAAGTCGAACTCATGCCCTTCCTCCAGCGTGTGAGTGGCTACTTGAGACAGTGGGTCGCCTCGCCGAACGGCCCGTATGTGCTCAAGTATTCGTGAGCTCAGACGTCGTCCTGTCCGGCCTGCGTAGTGGCAAGGACAGTTTTGGCACGGGATTCGATAGACTACGCCCGACCGTTCACCTACGTCCAGCGGATCCTTCATTTTCATGATCTTGCTACGCATGGTGGCCGCCGGATGATGAGCGATGCCCACGCCTAGCTCTGACGCAATGCGTTCTGTAGCCTCGGACACATTCTTTATGTACGGCAGGAAGTGCCAAATTGTTGGTGTCTCTCTTCCGTTTGTCCGTCGTGGGTGCGTGCGTATGCAACGACAGATAAAACCATTTGAGTAGCCGTTCTTTGTGAATTGGTCCCGAAGATGCCGTAGTTCTTGAATCATTCCTTCGGGCTCGCTACAGTGCGTTTTTACCTGGTCGAAAAGCGCCTTCACACAGCCCCATTTGTGCACCAATGGGTGGTTACTATTGGTAGTTGATGACCTGGGTTGTATTGGTCGCCTTTCTGTACATTGTAGTGCTGAGTTTACCGTCAGGTGTGCGCGTGACAAGCACGCCAAGGAAGGACTACCCAAATCGGTGTCTATCAATAGGCACATCGATTTGTCTACGTGTTATCACGCACTGCGCCCACGCAGCCAGGTGTCGCAGCCCACATCGTCGCGGAGTACAAACGGCATCACCACGCCGGGAGACCATCGTGGAACAGGCGGCACAAACCAGACCTAGCCACGGACGTAGTCCCCCCCCTCCCGCACGGAACAATGATATAAATATTCACACGTTACTGCACTCTAGAAGTCTCTGATGATGAATTCCAGTTCGAGTTCGAAAGCTCAGGCCAATAAATCTACCGTCCCAGTGATCGTGCCTTCGTCTTCTTTTAAGCAAACTTCAATGAATGAAATTACTAAACTTTAAATGGATATTCGTTCTTTGATGGCTGGACAGCACTTTCTTTTCGACTTTTGTACATAAACTTTGTCAGTGCCTTGTCTTCATTAGCGCAAGCTGGATGTGTGCCGTTGTTCGCGATTCATAATGCAAGATTCTGGCTTCCGGAAATCGATATGAGCGGACTAGAGACCTTCTTTCATTCTCAAAAAACTTTAATGGGCCGTCACTTACAAATATGCATGACCATCGACATCGGAACAGAACCATCTTGGGTTATTTGCAGGAAACGGGAACAGTGAATGACTGGCCAACTTTCAAAAACTCACTCTTGAAAATTCTGTAGTCACTTTAGGCTACAGAAACGCATTTTCAGTTCTGAACGTTCACATGATTAGGGCAGTAATATTAATTATCATGTCGCATAATCTTACGATACATATTCCAACTACATCAGGATACTGGCTTTCGAATAACCTTCTTATAGACCGCTTGCGTTTACCATGCTCTTCAAAGAGTGACTGCTTAAATGGCCTGAATTTTACTTTTTATTTTTGACATCGTTGCAATTCGAATATATATTATAGAAAGCATTCATAAAAATATTCCTTCTTCCACTTATTCGACATTAAATTACGTCTTCTTCAAATTCTATACGTGACGAAAGAGTTGTCTGCGGTTTTAGAAAACCTTTTTCGGTTAAAATTGGCCTATCAGCCCCTTTTTATTTATACTATACTCCTGGCTTACTAAAAACATTTGAGTACGTGCGATTTCGTTGACTTTACATACATTACTTTGTGACTGCACCTTCCGCGTCCTCTAAATCGAACGAGTGGCTGTGTTGCAGTAAGAATATGTATACGCCACCTTCGGTTACCCCAAGTATCGCTTCACACGTTTTCTTGCGTAAACTTCCTACTTGCTCTCTACCTCCCCTCTTAATCCTGCGAGTGAATACATTCTCGATTCCCTAGTAATTTTGGACCTGGCCCGCCGTTAAACCTGCATTCAGGGTTCCTGAGATATAAGTTCTAAACCTTTCGTGCAAGAAAAGCCTGTATTTATATGGGCTACTATAAAGAGCACACATAGGAGCTGGACCGTGTTCTCCACTTTATAAGCAATATTAATAAGTATGCCGATGCGATGTTGTGCGACTGGACACTTTACGGTCCTAAAAATTCCATAATTAAAAACTTTTTAAAACCGTAAAATAATTGTTTTTCAAGTTAAACATTTAGAGAGTACCTAATTATCTACCAAATGAGTATAAAAAAGAATATCTTGTGCGTGTTTTCTGCTAAGTGTATTTGAGTTTCAATGGGGAAATTTCGCGCTACTTGAGTAATCATTTTACAGAATGTAGTTTACCTAAGTGGCTTATAAGGAGCTCTTTCGAATGCGGGCATCCTAACGTTCTGGGACATTTTGGTATTATGCCCTAGGCTAATTACTATTGCCACCCAACTTAAGTGATCTTTTCAGATTCAAAACGTTTTTCAGAACTTTGGTTGACATTTCATGATGACGCACATCTATTGTACATCAAGGTTACATCCTTCAACGGGGGGTGCTGTGCCATCATTCGTGTTTGTCCAGTTGTCCGTTGGCCAATACTCACGCCTTCTTTCCCCTCCATCGGTAGACAGTTGAGAGAAAACAGCCGCTATGGTATGTGAAGATTACTTTGAATGCGAATGGCCGTAAATGCAGCAACAACAGTAAGGCGCAATGAAGTCAGCTTCCAGGTCGCGGCTCATGCGACAAGACCCGGTCGCACTTACGAGTTTTGAGAGATCGTTACTGTCGTAGAAGTTGGCAACTGCATGAGCCGCGGGTTGCGTGAGCCATAGTTCTCTCGTCTGCATTCATTTAACAGGCACAACGACCTTCCGCCTCCATATACTTCGCTGCGACCCTATCTGGGCAAAGTATTTAGCCACGTAGAGAGTGTGCGGACAACCAACAGTTCTAGTGACAAGGATTCTGATTGCCTAGTCACCGTCACGCCAGAAATCGACAACGGTAGTGAAATCACGGCCATTAAAGACTCGAGTACACAACGACAAGCAATCACCGCACCAGATATGGCCCCTGCGTTAAGCCCGAGGGCTGATGATTATTGTTGACATGTGGTTGTCGGGCAACCGCCTCCTGTAAATAATACGTTCCTTGTGCTTCTTCTACCCTTTTCTGCGACTGTCTCTGGTAATGTGCTCAAACGAGAATCTGAAACGTCCGTCCATTAAAGTTTTCGTTGCAGCGGTCGAATCTTCTTCTTTCAAACTGAAATCCATCAATATCAACCAGATAGACGCGTACTATTCAAAGGCCGCTAATATGCAGTCGGTAGTGTGCAAATGTTTAATGGTTTATCTCGCCGCAGGGAAACTAGCCAAGAGCCCAGACACGTGTTTCATCGATATTCTCCTGCCGTACGACTCATCTGCTAGGTGTTTGGCCAGCGTTCTCGATGTGCTTTCCGTTTTACACTACAAATTTCTAAGTTATGTTTTTTAGCTTTCCTAAAAATAATTTTGTGAGGAAGGAGGTCAATCCAAAAATCTTCAAAATTGAAAATTCTTGCATTAAAATATAGAACTACAGATAAAACATTAAAGGAACTTTTTGTGGCACATCAAAATAACGAATGTCTTCCAGCTGCGGCGTGAAAAAAACATGAAACTGGAAAAGCACGTCTGGGCTGTTGGAGAACATTTACAGCTTATACGTGCATACTACTGAGTGGTTGCTAGTACCCGGTCAATATTATATTTTTATTCCGTTAAAATTGATGGGTGTTAGCTCGAATGACTTTGAAATGGGAAAGTGAAGCTTCCCCTTTTCCTTTGCTCTTGTTGATTGTTTATGACGTTCGCTATATGCTGAACTACTATGTTTAGGGAGTTTTCCTTGAGCATTTGTTTTTTTTTAACTATAAGCACACTCCCCTCCTCCAACATTTTCTTCTCCCGAGGGTTGTTCCTACGCAATCAGGTTTTTCGTTATCAAATGTTATGCGGCGAAGTCCGTGACGTAAAGCTCGTTAGTGCAGGGATGATTAGGAGAGGCGTGCTGATGAGTTCTGTAACAGAAACAGTTATAGTGAAATGTAACAGGATACCTGACTGTCCAGCCCAAGTAGGAACAGCATTACGAAGAAAAGAACGGACCACAGGGGACTGACAGGCAGCGTACTCAGGGCCTTTGGGTAGGCAACGAAGGCCAGTCCTGGTCCAGAGTCGGCCACCGAATGGATCGACACTCCGGTTGTGTATGACATGTAACCAAGAGTGGCAAATATGACGCAGCCGGACAGCATACTGGCCAGCGTGTTAATGCCGGCGAACAAAAAGCAGTCTCTATAAGTTAGGAACACATTGCAACCAGGATTCATAATCAGTAATGTCTCTCATATATCATTCATAGTAGGTGAGAAGCAACATCTGACTTGGGCAATAACTCACTCTGAATTCCGAATGCGGCATATCGCGTCTTGTGCATGTCGTTTTAATTATCAAAACACCAAAATATTTTGCTGTGTGCAGAAACCAACTGAATTTTTCGCTTTTAAGTCTTACTTGCGGAAAGCACAGTACAAATAAGAAAGATATATTTTATCAATTGTTAGGTGAGGGGAACGGAAGTAGGTGCCCTCCGTATTACAGGTGATTTTGCGCTAAATTTCAGGGGGAGTTCTGGACAGAGTTAGGACGGCGAGATGTATGCATACGGTGAAGTTTAGGGCTAGAATTAAGGTTAGGGTTTGGTTAGGGTTAATGTTGACGTTGGTTCTAGTGTTTTGGCACGGGTGTGGAAACCTTTCCCCCCGAAGTTGATGCAACGGCGCTTTGAGGTTTTTAGTTCCGCAAACTACAACGCCTATACCTGAGCTGGACCGAAAGGACTGGGGAATGGTTTAGTCATCGCAAACACTATTTAGAAATTTCACCGACAGAGGACTCAAAAATCTAATGGGCAGGCATTTGACCTAAAAGCAACTTACGACTGAACGCCTGCAACCCTCACTTATCCGGGACTACCGTTCGCCGACTGTCTATGAACGTTCGCTCCTCTAGCACAGGCCTGGGGATGAACAACTGAAAACGTGCGTTTGCCACATTCGACTTCCTTTATTTGGGAACTATTTTAAAATTCCGACTAATGCGAGGTGTGCATCGAATTCCGACGTCTGAATGTAAATCGCGTAGCACGCTTTCGGGCAGACAGACCGGAATTGCACGGCGACTAGCATCGGATTTAAGCAAACGTTATTAACTTGTTTGTGGTTGAGACGCCTTTCAGGAACTTATCTATGTCGAAGTGCTGAAAGCAATGGCCAGGTCACCGGGTCACCCGGCGAAAGACGTATTCATATGCGATTTGCAATTGCCTGTCGTCAGTCAATAGAAACCTGACATCCAACATCGCCAACAGTATGCCATGCCGACACAAATAAGGGAGACTAACTCTCTTGTCCTTGTCAGTAATAGCATTCTGCCTATATCGTGCGCCGCTGTACGGCTACTGGTTGAGCTCGGGCGAGAGACTGTAAGGCACAATGGGACGAGTGGTTTCCGTAAAACAAAACGACTGGTGAGCGCCCCTCTGTCATAGTATGCCCTGTGTTGTTGAAAATAGCATTCTTCGTCGCTTCCACCTCATTTTTACCACCATTTTTACTCCGACGCAGCTACGGGTAGAAGCAAAAGATAACTAGAACCGTCCATTCTTTCTGCGTTTGTTAGACGAATCTGCATTGGTGGTGGGATTGGGACAATGACTTGTAGGGAGACCGTCAACACAGTAGAGATATTTCGAAGTTTCCATGACTTTCAAATAAAACGCCTTTTTTGTTGTACGAACAGTCCTGTTCTGATGGCTAAGTGCCCGAGATCTGATTATTCAGCAATCCAATTAATGCAGAAGGTTATCCTAATCGCTCTACAATGCGATGCATTCACGGTTGGAGAAACTTGGCAGAAGACCAGTCAAAGATGCGGCATGTTATGGTGTACATCAAAACTGTTTCAGGAACGACGTTTTGTATCTCTTCCAGAGCACGCTTGGGACTCATGCACATGTCCAGATAAGGCACGGGCAAACGTCGCATGAAGATTAAGGACCAACTGAGCTCTGATCAGCAGTCTGTTGTGGACGGTGGCATTCTGAGCCCGTAGGATCGTTGGTGCTTCGCAGAAAATCATCCCCTCCTCCCATCCACTCTTAGTCTTACATGCCGGGGGCACCAATGAACAATCACTTTTTGATGTCGCCACTCGACAGTGGATGTACATTTCGACTATGGAATTAGAATACTTCCCAAATTTTCTAATAATAAAGATATATTTTTAAGGGTAAATTCGTCATTTAAGTATGCTCTTTCGTTCGCATAAGGGTATCTATTGCTTATTCTCGGGAATAATTCAAGCGCTTATCCATTACTTGGCGAAGACGGGAATAAAGCGTTTAGTTTTGCAAATGACAGTAAAAATACAGTGCTGCCGAACCGGAAGGAATTGTGATGAAAGTCATTGAAGCTTCCAAGTGCCGGCAAAGATCGAATACTTATCGCATAACTAAAAAATATTTGCGTCCCAGCGTCGGACCATACCTGTTGAAGATAAAAAAAAAACAAAGTAAACTATCTTTTGCACTGCTATCAAACGCATACTTGAATTAAAAACAAAGTGGTTTCAGTGGCAATGGAAATTTTCACTAATTATTTGCTGACCGTCGTTTGAGTAATCGGCATAGGTCGAAATGACTGATCATTCAAAATCATTTTTTAGAACAGACTGTGGAGCTAAAAAAAATTCTCCCGGGAAATCGGAATTTTGGCTGCATTATATCCCTTGTTCAACATTGAGCTTTGGCAAAGTCAGGACACGGGGATATGGACCGCCATATTACATCTGGCTTTGAGCTAAATTACAGAGCGGTTAGTTTAAGGGTAGCGTTTAAGGCTGCGAGAACTATTGTTAGGGTTTGGGTTAGAAAGGCAAGTGTTGTGACTAGAGGTAGAGTTTGGACGCCCTCAACTTTGAGGCCGTTGAGATCGCGGGCCGACGAGATGATCATAAGACCAGGCAGGCGAAAGAAGCCCGAATGTTCACCGACTGCTCCGCCAACCACCACATTACTTTGTCTCCCCCTATTTGCATTTACGAACCATCTCGACGGGGGACAGTCACGGCGCTCGACAAGCAGGGCCGTCAAATATCTCCGCGGTCAACGAGGGCGGTGCTGACTCAGGTCAAGTTGACACGTGGGTCGGATGCAAGAACTCAGGCGAACATTAGCGGGTTACGCATCAGACAAAGTGCGCCATATATTGAGAGCTGTGCGCGTGACCCTCTAGTCTCTGAAGATGGGCAGACGAAATAGTTACTCAAAACGTCAGGCCCACAATAAACCTCTCCTGGGGAATGTCTATTCTTCTTTTGGTTGGGTTATGGTCAGGAAACGGAAGTAGGTATGCGGAATGTGACCTAGAATGTGACCTAGGACAGATTTTAATAGGGGGGATTCGCATTCTCGTGTTCAACGGTGAGAGAAAAAACTTCAGCATCCACTCGACAAAAATGCATTTACTTTGCACCTTCTAAAATAGGCAGGTACAGTAGGTGGGCTAACTCATGAAATGTCAAGTGAAATTTCGAAATGCGTTCTGATTTCGAAAGGATTAATTAATTGGGCCGTAAAACTAATCATCATGCAGCATAATTCTATAATGATCCAGTTACCTCAGGGTGTCGGCTTTCGAATAAACTTATTTCCGACTGCATGCAAGAACTATACTCTTCAAAAAATGACTACTTATGTAGTATGCAATTTTCTCATTGATTTTCGATGCCCTTGAAAATGCAATTATATTTAATGGAGAAAATTATGTCTTCTTCCGATTTTTTCTTGAAAGAAGAGTCTGATTCGATTTCAAAAAGTGTCCAATTGTGGGATTTATTAATACTGTGAAATGGTCTTTCATAAAACGTCATGATTTTGCATTCACCAATGTGGCTTGGAAGACTAGCAATATTGTTAAAATCTTCTGCTTAATTTTATAAACTCCATATGGTCTCCTCTAAATACCGTAGGCAAGTGCATGGTTTTGCGTCCATGAAAAATATACCGCTTGTAGTTTCGAAGCACTGAATGCAAGTGTAACAGCAGGTCAGTTCAAAATTATTCGGGAATTAGAAATGCTTTTTAAAACCAAATCATACTCTTCCTACACAAACTTTGCTAGTCTTACCCATAAAAACTGGCAAAGTGTGACGACGACTAGATGCTGCTGGAGTTCCAAGCCAATCAATATATATTTCGTTTTGCTCTAGTTTGCTTAAGTGCGTTTGTTTAATTGGGACATTTTTGCGCATTTAAAATATCTTCTCCAGTACCGTGTAGCTTCCGAGCCGCGTCCAATTCGGAGATATGAAGTAAGTCAGGCCAGTCGTGGCCCCAGGCAGGGAGACTGCACGACCAAGAAGGATGATTAGTAGCACGTAAGGACTGAGGGCAGTGAAGTAAGTAACCTGAAAAATGGAACAAAATATTTCGATTAAAACAGTATCGCAAGCGTTTTGCCTGTGCTCATGTGTGCTCAACTGAGAAATGCTTAAGAAGAGGCCGTGAACAAGGTGCTAGGAAGCTATTGCAAGAAGATAAACCCAAATTATCGACATGCGGGAATTCTAGGTACAGTGCGCAACCCATCTCATGAAATGTTATCCAAAATGTTGGAATGCATTTCCAATTAGGAATGATTACTTAAGGGGGATTGTTATACTGATTATCATGCAATATAACGCTGTAACATTTCGGACTCGCCAGGATGTTGGCTTTTTGAATACACTTCTTTTTGACCTCCTTAACAAACCATAATCGATGAAGTATGACTTCTTAATTTGCATGCATTTTTCCTATCGATTTTCGATGTTTTTATACATTCAGATATATATTACGGAAAACATGTTCAAAATATGCTTTCTTTCGTTAATTTGAAAGTTAATCATATCGTCTTCATATTTTATGCCCGGAAAAAGTGTGCATTTACGTTTTAAAAAATTTCTAATTATGAGATTTTTAAGACCGTGCAATGTCCATGCATGCAAGACCGCACATGTCCGTTTGCAAACGCTCCTCATAAAATGTACAACACAGTCCGGATCCATTGCAAAATTTCATAAACTCTATATGGTATCTTTTTAAAAGCATAGAGGAATATATGATTTTCCTTACGCGGAAAGCATGCACTTTGTAGACTGAAGTTGCTAAACGTTGATGCAATGGCAGATCAGGTTGAAAATTATCCGGGAATTGGGGCCCTTGTTGAAAACCTAAATACACACTTTCTTCGGAAATAAAATATGAAGACAATGTGATTTCCTTTCAAATGAACAACAGAAAGCATACTTCGCGCATGTTTTCTATAAAAGATGTTTGAATTTATAAGACCATCGAAAATCAATAGGAAAAATGCATGCTAGTTAAGTAGTCATTTTTTACAGAGTTTGGTTTCTGTAGGAGGTCAAAAAGATGTGCGTTCAAAGGACGACATCCTAGCAACGCATTCTGGAATTTTGGCCAGAATTTTATGAGATCGGTCACGCAATGTAGCTTTCACTATACTTCCCATACTGCGTTTAAGTTACTAACATTATTGACTAACTGGCATTACCCATACCTATGAGCTTTCTGTTTCTGCATTGATTTTCTGCCCGAATTCGAACTGCCGTATTCTTCCCACACGGTTTTTATGCAGCTGATGAGCCGTCGCACAAATCTTGGTATCGATAAATAATGCCTTGCACACTTGCTTCAACTGCATTACAGGTTTATTATCATTTGTTGAGAACGGAAGTATTTATTAGCCTAGCAGAAACACCCCCACAGAGTTTCAAGACGTATTAGGCGGAGCATTTTACGCTCCACATTCGCAACGATGAGACGTTTATTGTAAAATAGTGGATATCTCCAATCGTAACCCACCAGCAAATGAGCAAGTGATCCAGTTACTTGGCTCACTCGTCCCTGTCTAGGTGTCTCATTTCTGACCCATGTCATCTGGGATAGGTGTAAAAGCCCGGCTTGCTGACGATGACTAGTGGGCCAGAAATGACCGTATCCCTGCATTTTTGTTGCTTTTGGCATTCGTTCCGGAGTAGTACTTGCCTTTGTGCGACAGCGTGTAACAATCCCAGGTTCTGACGACGCGAACAGTTTCCGTCTTGCAAACAGACTGATGGAGTGTCTTTTCTGTAGAAGTCAGTTATTCTGCTACGACCGTTAAGAGAATTGGGAGTGTCAGTTGGTTATGCCGGTTGACAGACTGCGTGGTATTTCATTTAATGACGGCCGCACTCGCTAGCACTGACCAACAGGAGGCCGACTTCGTCCTGCGAGGATATTACATCACGTCGGGGAAAAAACAAATTTACTGGGAATGTCAGCGCCCACTCACGAGTAGGCGTCCGTATTTCGCTCAGAGAACTTTGAAGAGGCTTAATTAGCCTGCGTGGCTTTAGACGTGAAGTGATGGGGAGGAGGTAGCGTAGACAGCACTTGAGTCACTAAACTGCCAGAAATTACTTTCGGGGGAATAAGACCAAATTTTGACAATTTTGTGCAATAAGCGTTTTTGCGCATATCGCAAAATGGGAGATGCAGGGTACAGTAGGTGGGCTAACTCGTGAAATGTCAGCCGAAATTTCGAAATTCGTTCCCACTTCGAAAAGATTAATTAAGTAGGGTTGTGAAACTAATCACCATGCGGCATAATTCTATAATAATCAAGTTACCTCAGCGTGTAGGGTTTCGAATGAACTAGTTTCCGACAACATGCATGACCTATGCTTTGCAATAATGACTACTTACGTACCATGGAATTTTCTCTTTGAATTTCGATGCCTTTAAATATTCAATTATATTTCATGGAAAACATGAATAAAAATATTCATTCTGTGGAAAATGGCGTCTTTTTGCAATTTTATACTTAAAGGAAAAATATAATTCGGTTTTAAAACAGTCTACCATTGTGCAACTTTTAAATACCCTGAAATAGTCATTCATAAAACATCATGTCTCTGCATTTATTAAGGTGGCTTGTAAAGTTAACAATATGGCTCACATACACTGTTTAATTTTATGTATCTCACCTGGTCTTCTCTTAATACCGTAGAGAAATGTATGGTTTTCCGTACGCAGAAAATATACGGCTTGTAGTTTGGAAGCCCTGAATAAAAGTGTAACGACAGGTCGGGTTCAGAATTATTCGGGAATCGGAAAAGTTTTTGAAAACCGAATAATACCCTTCCTTCGGGGTTTAAAACTGGAAGAAGACGTAATTTTCTACCCAAAGAGTGAAAGAGTGAATATTTTTACGCATGTTTTTCACGAAATATAATTCAAATATCATTGAGTTTTTAGGGGCATCACAAATCAATGCGAACGTTCCATGCTACAAAAGTAGTCATTTTGTGCGGAGCATAATTCTTGCATGCAGTCGAAAAGAAGTTCAATCGAAGGCCTACATGTTGAGGTAACTTAATTATTATAGAATTATGCTGCATGATGATTAGTTTTACAACTTCACTTTATTAATCGTTTCGAAACGGAAACGCATTTTGAAATTTCGGCTGATATTTCCTGAGTTAGCCCACCTACTGCAAAGAAGAGGAGGCGCGTTCTTGGCGCCGCAACGTACAAGCATATTCTTGGGGGGGCTCTAGTCAACTCTACCTGACTGGTTGCCTTCAGACCCCGGAAGATGCAAAGGAAGATGATTATCCAGGCCAAAAGGAGGCACAGCGATAGATCCCACCGCAGGTTTCCCAGATCTTCTATGCTCTCTGATAGTCCGAGAACACGACGTCTGTTGGAAGAAAATGGGAAAATAATGTTAAAAATTTGATATGCCCTTGTTTTGACGATTCTGCGCTAGATTAACTGACACAAATGGATCTGAATGCCTCCAGAGCTTGCAGTAAACAATTACAGAGATACGCTGCCTGACTCAGTATAGTACGGCGTTCAAGATGGGAACAGTCACAACGCAGGATCGATAGTGAAATTCACAGAAAAATACCAGCGTGCTAGTAAGTGCAGGCTTTGTTTTTTTAAGTCACTTATAACTCAGAAAAAGTGTGGCGCAGAATTAAAGCTCTAGCATCATATTCGTAATCAATAAGAACTCGGACCTCGCACGGTAATACATTTGGGCTTGGTCTAAGACAGCTTTTAACATATGAGATTGTTCAAATACAGGTTACGTTGACTGAACAGCCAAATTAGTGGAATATTTCCACCTAAAGGTCATTAAAAACAAGAGGGCAAGAGTCATTCAAAGGGTTCTTCACATAAGAAGAATCTCGAAGAAATTGAAACACAGTACTATCTGGTCCGCCTTCTCATATTTATACGCATGTATTCTAGAGATCTTGTCGGTAGCCATTCGTTTTTAATATTCGCCGAGGATCTCGCCATTCTGCCATCTCATCATTGACTCCCGGGATCGCACAATCTTCATTATTGTCAGCTAAAGCGCATAGAGAGCATTCTGTATCTCTGCTGCCTTTGACTTATCTAAATGTCCCCTTTGCAATCTGTCAGTTTTCCAACTGCTTCTCAAGTAGCATCGTCGTCGGTAAGGATCTGATGAAGGTCCCCAAGCATCTCTGGCTTACTGGGAATACTTACTATACCTTTTTAGGTTGGTTTTAGTCCGACTCGATTATTTCGGTTTTGGTGGTTCATCCTACAATGTTGGGTCGTCTGTTGTAGACGGTCTGATGCATTACCTAAAAATGAACTCCGCTTAGAGAGTTGAGAAGAGATCGTTATAAACACTTAATGTTCATTGTTTACTGTCCTGCTAAATTTCGGTTGTCATACGTCACTGCATTAGAACTTTTCCGCCAAAAAACGAATTTATTGATTATTTATACTTATTTTGTCATTCCTCTATGCATACAAAGGCCCCGCCTGCAAAACCCCAATTAACACATTTTCTATTAAGACGGGCGACTTTGACTGGTCGTGTGTGCTTGGGGTACTTCACCCGATCGTTGCCTCATTGTCATTAACTTCCTGGCACTTTTCCCGCGAAAGTTAAGCGTCCGCAAATTGATTATCTGTGTCCTAGGCGCAGACCCACCTAATGGATACAATACCGTTACCGTTACGCTTAGGGATTATGGTTGGGGCTAGGGTTAGGTTTAGGGGTTAGAATTAGGGGTTAGAGTTTAGGATTAGGGGTTCGCACAACTACTTCTCGGCCATACGAAGTACAATCACGCATTCTAAACAGCTTTTCTTTTGCATACGGTTAATTGGCCTCGTCGCCTGTGCGTTCCCCGGCCCCACCTGTAAAAACCCCTTTTGCTAGCGGCCCGGTATTAGAGGTGACTGGGGTTTGTTAACTTCAGGTGGGGCTACATAACCACATCCAACCGACCTCTCTTTTAAATTAACCCCAAAGCAACTTCATAGTGAACATCGGTGGTTATAACCCACTGCACTGAGGATCACGTTCAGCCGTTGACAGCCGAGGGAAATAAGTACAGGCACCACACCAACTGTCAGTGTTTTTCAACTATGCTTGTGAAAACTTGCTCTCGTTGCGTAAACAGTCTTCACCTGATTTTCTCTGGTTCCCTGCTCTTTGGGCAAATTTAGTGAAAACAAAGTCATAAAGACCATACTTCACGTCAGAATTCAACGCGGCAGGTTTTTTATCCAGAAATTAACAAAACTTTTTTCAATCATCACCTCGGTTAGATTTCAAATATACGGTATTACTAGACTGGCATAAGGTCGATAAATAATGACTGACATTTACAGATTATCCGAGAAGTGATAGAACACCCTTTAAAGCTGTTTTCTTAATGTTTTTGACGGATGCCTCATTTGGCTTTATGGTTTCTTGAGAAATTGTACACTCTAGTCATTAGGGACCACACGGGGACTGGAGAATGCGTCTGCAGAATTTTTCTAAGTACCTGATTCCTGCTTCGTAACCACACATTCTTCAGTTCGCTTTGAACGTTTACCCATGAGGAGGGATACACAACCAACCCTGGTAGGGGCACCAAATGTAGACGCTTTTTTTCAAGTTTCGGCTCTAATTTAGAATCTGTCGAATGGTCAGAAAGCGACGAAAATAAAATTCATACGGGAAAACTTATTGCGGACGGTATGGTGGGCAGACATAGACATTTCCGACACTTCTGCCAACGGATTTCACCAGGCCGGCGTGACTCGGGGCTTGAATCGACGACCCTCGGTTAAACCCCTGCTGGTGCAGCACAAGCCCACATCCAGTGGGCTCAGTGTTTATGCGCGTTTGTTTTAATGCATGCTAAACACATAGTCTGGGCTCTTTCCGATATGGGGTTATTCCAGTCCGGGAAATTCCCGGCCTTGTGTTATAATTTAGTCTGTTTCTAACGGCCTTCTTTTGGAATAAAAAGAAGCGACCTCGACTTTTTTTGCCCCTCACACTGAATGCATGTAGATTTACAGTGGCACAAGGGGCGTGATTAGGTAATCTCAATTGCTAATACTAGATATTTATGTCTGACACAGAGTAAATTATGCGTGCGAACAAAAGCTGTGTGGTTGTTAAACCAGAATACCGCTCACAACTGCTGCACAATGTTACGCTTACGAACGAAAAAACCGCCTCCACGGCGACCGTTTGTAATTTGCACTCATTCAATTCCTTTTATACCTTCTTACCAACTAGAAGTTACCCATACTGCAGCGAAACAGACTTTTACTCTTACGAAGATAGGCATAGGCAAGAGTTTTTACGAGAGGATGCGCTCTGAAATCCGTCTTATCAGGATGATCGGCAGGGTTTCGAAAGCCGTCAGCCATTTGCAAGAAATTGTAGTCGGTTTTGGTCTTAAATTGGAAGATGAGAATTTACTTACTCCCAATACTCAGTCACCGGATCAGTTGCCAGTAGCGACGAATTTCTGCTGTGGTTTGCCACAGTGTCGGTAGTGTTCTCATCACAGTTCGGCGTGTTCCAAAATCCACTGCATACGCTCCAGGGCAGGGTGGAGGTGAAGGAAGCGAAAAGGTAGAAAAGCGTCCAAGCCATGACAATGTTGTAGTACATATTGATCAGGAAGGCAATGATTATGCTGGAATACCCGATACCTAAACAGAAAACAAGCAGTCATCTCATCAAGAGACAAAAGAAGTGCAAGCATTCGAGGTTTGAACACTAACTAGATTATCACCGAACACGTCTCTTGTTGGCAGAAACAGCAAATATTATGTCGTATGAATGGTGGAGGGCATCAATCCATCCTGGTTTCAGGAAGGCATTTGGACGAATCCGTTTCTTTACAGACATGCGTATATGTCTACGCCTCATGACATGCTTTGCAAATCAACAGAGAAAATATATGTCGATTAAAATATATGTCGGTTCTTGGTGTAATTTAGGGACGGGGTGGAAAGAACGCTAAGCCATAAGGCAATATGCTTTCATGCGAACACTTACCCAAAGTCCTAGGTCTCGTGCAAATGGGGTTAAGTGATGCCGACTGACGACGACTAATGAGCCGGAGATGGCCATCCTACCTGTATCCTTATTCGTCCCTATACGACAGTCTGCGGGGACTCTAGACAGAACTGCATAAAAACTAGTACCGTAGTCCGATCAATAAACGCCCTTTTTAAAATATTTAACATCCCCGACAGCAACAGATAGGACAATAAACCTGTCGTTTAATGCTAGAGCGTTGAACTACTTAATGCTTAGTAACTACAGTACCTACGGGAGATGGGCTAAATCATTAAATGTTTACCAAAGTTTTGAAATGCGTTTCCGACTCGGAAAAATTACTTAAATAGTGTTGTAATATAAAGTCTTTTGCAGGATAATCCCGAGATATTTTAGTTACCTCGGTATACCAGCTTTTGAAGGAACTTCTTTCCGACCCCCTGTAAAAATTATATTTTTTGAAAAATGACTTCTTAAATAGCATAATTTTTTTATTGGTTTTCAATACCCTTATAAATTCAAATATATTTCGCAGAGAACATGCATAAAAATGTTAGTTCTTTTACTTATTTGGTAGACAATTGTGTCTTCTTCAAAGGGAATGCTTGGAGGAAGGGAGCCATTCGGTTATAAAGACTCTTCCAATTCCCGAACAACTTTAAACCCGACCTGCCGTTATACTTGCATTCAAAATTTGCAAAGCTACATGCTATGTATTTTCCATATAAAGAAAATCCTGCATTTCAATATGCTTTTAAGAGGAGACCTCATGTGGTTCTAGACATTTGACAGTGGAGTTTGGCCACACTTTAAACTTTCCAAGCAAAATTTATAAATGCGGAGAAAAGATGTTTTATGAACGGCTATTGCGCAGTCCTAAAAGATCTCATAATCAGAAACTTGTTTAAAGCCGAATTGGAGTGAATGTCAATGAGAAAAAATCGTACTACAAAAGTAGCCACTTTTACAAAGTGTAGTTTTTACTGACAGCCGAAATAAAGTTCTCTCAAAAGCCGGCATTCCGAAATAACTGAAATAGCTTAGGATTACGTTGAAAGGTGATTAATAAAACAACCCTACTTAAGTAGTGTTTTCGAGTCGGAAATGCATTTCAAAAATTTGGTAAACATTGCATGAGTTAGCATATCTACTGTATTTTCAAGAACGTGGGAATGGGTTGGCGGACACTTTATAAGCTACAAATGACCATTCCAGTCTCCATTGTCTTTGTCGACATTCCTTACTCATAATTAAGTTTACTGTCAATCTTGTTTGCAGTTTCGCCAGGCAATCTTCCCACTTGACGCATCGAACTTAGTTCTCTGCCAGCCGCAAATCGCAAACTGAAATTTCTATATACAAATGTGCAGAGCTTATTATCGAAAGTTGACGAGCTCAAGATCCATCTATCTCATCTATCCCCGGATATAATCTCACTTACAGAAACTTGGCTGAACCAGCAGGTAGACAACCGTGAGTTAACTATACCAGGATACCAGCTGTTTAGAAGAGACAGGTCAGGACGTCAGGGCGGAGGCGTACTCACGTATGTAAAACACGGGCTTATGGTCTCAGACAAAACAGATAAACTTTCGTGTACTTCTGAGGCTATTTGGCTAACTATAAAAGCACCGGGTTCACCGAGCCTTGACATCCTGACGGTCTACCGACCGCCGAGAAATGATCCCACAGCGGACGCCCGTCTGATTGAGGACCTGGAGAGATTCTCTATCCGGTCCGAAGTCTTAATCATGCAATGTCTACCCCCCCTAGGTCGAAGCGATCACGTCGTACTGTTGTGGGAGTACTCCATTTTTTCTCTGCCCGAACAGGCCACCAGGGTTAGAAGGAACATTTGGCGCGGTGACTTTGCCCAAATGAAATCTGAACTAAACACCATTAACTGGGAATCAGCTTTTTCCGGTGACATAATCAAGGATTGGGACTGGTTTAGTGAGTTACTGCACGTTCTTCTCAGAGACCACTGTCCTATTTCACGGAAGAAACTAAATTGCAGACCCCCGTGGCTAACACAAGCTTTAAAAAAAGAAGTGAATAAAAGGCGGAGGTTATGGAGGAAATCCCTCTCGGATAGGAGCTATGTGTCGTTAAATGCATACAAAGCACAGAGGAACCTAGTTAGGAGGTTAATCCTCGGGACGCGGCGTACTTTTGAGAAAGACCTACTAAATCGAGCCGCAGGAAA